>PVKU01014097.1:0-24909 GCA_004027475.1 Anoura caudifer
GGGCTCCCTTGTATGTTACTTCCTGTTTCTCCCTTGCTGCCTTTAAGATTCCCTCTTTGTCTTGGAATTTTGCCATTTTAATTATGATGTGTGTTGAAGTGGCCCTCATTGGGTTCCTCTTGATTGGCACTCTGTGTTTCCTGGATTTGTGTGACTTTTTCTCTCATCAAATTAGGGAAGTTTTCCATCATTACTTTTTTCAAATAGGTTTCTATCCCTTGCTCTTCTCCTTCTCCTTCTGGTATCCCTATTTTATGGATATTATTACATTTCATATTGTCTTGCATTTCTCTTAATCCCTTTTCATTCTTTTTGAGCCTCTTTTCCTTTTCTTGCTCTTTCTGGGTGTTTTTTTTCTACTTGGTCCTCCAACTTGCTAATCCAATCTTCTGCTTCATCAATTCTGCTTTTCATTCCTTCCACTGTGTTCTTCAGTTCAGAAATTGTACTCCTCATTTCCTCTTGGCCCTTGTTGATAGTTTCTATTTCCTTTTTCATGTTGATATAGTTTGCAGTGAGTTCATTGTAGCTACCCTGTAGTTTCTGGTAGCTCATTAAGAGCTCATGGAGCTTCCTGACAACCATTGTTTTGAACTCAATATCTGACAGTTGAGCTGCCTCTGTTTCATTTAGCATTCTTTCTGGGGCTTCCTCCTTTCCTTTCATGTGTGGATTATTTGTTTGTCTTCCCGTTGTTTTTGAGGTTCTTCTTATTAGCCTTAGCTTCTTAAATTGGTCTATTCTGGCTCCCTGGGTTTATTGTGTGAACTTCTGTGGTAGAATACCTGTGAGATTCAGTGGTGCTATCTGCTTCAGGTATCCTGGTGTTCACAGGTTCCACTGTCTTATCTGTTGAAATGCCCCCTCCTTGGGACCAACTCTGTTTTTTTCACAGTTCCAGGGTTGGTTTTTTGGTTGTTGTTGTTTCGTTTTCTTTTGTTTTTATCTTACTCATGGGTACTTAAAAAGAGAAAAGAGGAAAAAAATGGAAAGAGAAGAAAGAAAAAGAAAAGAAAAAATAGGAAGGAAGAAGATATAAAATTGGAAAGAAAGGAAGAAGGAATAAGGCAAAAAAAAAAAGAAAAAAATGCAAAGGAAAGGGCATTGAGGGATAAAAAAGAAAAATAATGAAATAATAATAGAAAAAATAAAATTTAAAAAGAGAATAAAAGAAAAAAGCAAGAAAAAAAGAAAGAAAATTAAAAAAAAAAAAAAAAAACCAACAACTTGTGCTGTTTTCAATCTTGCTGAACTGGTCTTTCTGGTCTTGCTGGGTGCAATGGCCTAGGGGTGACAGTATCGCTTTTCTCCCTGTTCAGCGCTTAGCTATCTTTGCGCTACTGTCCTCAGAGCTAGCCCTGGGCCTCTCTGCCCAGGGCCTCAGGTGTACATTCTGAGGAAGCATGCCTATCCCAGTTGCCCGTAGATGCCTATGATCTCGCAGCCACCTGCTGTCACAGATGGGCGCCAATCCTCGCGCAATCGTCCCCGATGGCGGGCTCGGACAGTGGTGCGAGTTCAGGTGTGCAGCTGTCCCAATGGCGCTGGGAGTCAAATGTCCCGTGAGCTCAGGCAAGCAGCCGAACAGCCATCCCGCGGGCGCAAGCCTGTCCCAATGGCACTAGGAGCCGAATGTCTGGTGAGTTCAGTCGCGCGGCTGTCCCAATGGCGCCAAGAGCCAAAGGTCCCGTGGGCACCAGGCTCCTGCAAGCTCAGGCTTGCAACTGTCTTGCGGGTGCCAGGAGTCAAAGGTCCCAGGATCTCAGGTGTGTGGCTGTTCCAATGGTGCCAGCCGCCAACAATCAGGTGAGCTCCAGTATGCAGTCCTTCCCCAGGATATGTGTGGGTGTTCACACCCCCAGCTTGTCTGCCACTGAGACCCCAACTCCTCTCTGTGAGATTTCAAGGAACTGGGTTTATCCCAGTGCAGCTAAAACTTTGTTTGGCTAGGGAGGGAGTGGTTGATCCAACTCCCTCCCTAATCTTGTGGCAAGCCTGGCGAGCACCGGCCGGGGCCTGAGTCCTGGCCCTGGTGTCCTCTCTGCCCCTTGGGCTCTTATTGTTCTGAAGCACTCTCCTTACTATCTGGTTTTTCAATGTCCACTACAATTTTTGATCTCCTATTTTCAAATATGCTATGTTTCTGATGGCTGTTTGCTCTGTTCCGATGTAAATTGACCAGGATTTTCTCCCATGTGTAGGGGGAAGTAAAATATGCTCCTTCCTACTGCACCGCCATCTTCTCTCTCAGAATTTTCTATGTACACTATCCTACCATCTGCAAACAAAGACAGTTTTATTTCCTCTGTTCCAATTTGGATGTTTTTTATTTTCTTTTCTTATCTGATTGCTGTGAGTTCTTTATATATTTTGGAGATGAAAACCTTGTCTGAGGTATCGTTGGCCAATATGTTTTCCCATAAAGTACTTCCAATACTTTGTTGAGCAGAAATGGTGAAAGTGGACAACTTTATCCTTTTCTTGGTCTTAGTGGGAAAGTTTTTATTTTTTGCCCATTAAGTATGATATTAGCTGTAGGTCTCTCATATATGGCCTTGATTCTGTTGAAGAATGTTCCCTCTATTTCCACTTTGCTGAATATTTTAGCCATAAGCAGGTATGGTATCTTATCAAATGTTTTTCTACATATATTGATATGGTCATGTGATTTTTTACTTTGCTTTTGCTTATATGATGTATTATGTTTATTGAATTGCATAATTGTAGTATCCTTGCATCCCTGGGATGAATCCCACTTGGTCATGGTGTATGATCTTTTTAATGTATTGCTGGATGCAGTTTGCCAATATTTCATTGAGGATTTTAGCATCCAAATTCATCAGTGACATTGTCCTAAATTTTTCTTTTTGGTTGTGTCTTTAGCTGGTTTGGGAATTAGGATGATACTGACTTTGTAAAAAGAGTTTAAGAGTCTTCCATATTTTGGATTTTTTGGAATAGTCTGTGAAGTATAGGGGTTAGTTTATCCTTAAATGCTTTGTAAAATTCTCCTGTGAAAACATCTGGTCTAGGGCTTTTGTGTGGCACAAGCTTTTTGATTACTGTCTCAATTGCATCATCTGTTATTGGTCTGTTCAGGCTTTCTGCTTCTTCACTGAGATTTGGGAGATTATGATTTTCTAGAAATTTGTCCAATTCACCTAGATTTTCCAATTTCTTAGCATTTATTTCCTTGTAGTAATTTCTTACAATCCTTTGTGTTTCTATGGTATCAGTTATAATCTCTCCTCTTTCATTCTGATTGTGTTTATTTGGGTCCTCTCTTTTTTTCTTTTTGAGCCTGCTTAAAGGCTTATTGATTTTAGTTATCTTTTCAAAGAACCAGCTCCTGGATTAATCGATCCTTAGAATTGTGCTTCTAGTCTCTATGTCATTTAATTCTGCTCTGATCTTGGTTATTTTCTCCTTCGACTTGCTCTGGGCTGTCTTTGATATTGTTCCTCAAGTTCTTGTAGGCATAGGGTTAGGTTGTTTATTTGAAATGTGTCTATCTTTTTTAGGTAGGCCCGTATCACTATGAACTTTCCTCTCAGGACTGCCTTCACTGTGTCCCATAAGTTTGGGATCATTGTAAGTTCATTTTCATTTGTTTCCAGAAACTTTTTGATTTCTCACTTTTCTTCATTCTTGGCACATTCATTGTTTAATAGAATGCTATTCAATCTCCTTGAGTTTGAGTGGTTTTGAGTTTTATTCCTTGAGGTTGGTTTTTAGTTTCAACCCCTTGTGGTCAGTGAAAATGCTTGATATGATTTCCATTTTCTTGAATTTGTTGGGACTTATTTTGTGTCTTATCATGTGATCTATCTTTGAAAATGTTCTATGTGCATTTGAAAATATTGTGCATTTAGCTTCTTAGGAATGAGTGGTTCTGTATGTATCAATTAAGTTCATTAGATCTATGACATTATTCAGTGCTGCAATATCTTTGATGATATTTTGTTAGGAACATTTATCAATTTTTGACAGTGGGTTGTTGGAATCCCCTGCTATAGTTTTGTTGCTGTCAATATCTTTCTTGAAATCCTCCAAGATTTTCTTTATGTATTTTTGTGCTCCTATGTTGGGTGCATATGTATTTATAATGTTGATGCCTTTGTGATGGATTCTTTCCTTGAGTTTCATGAAGTGACCTTCTGTGTCTTTTTTATGAGTCTTTTTTTTTTGAAGTCTATTTTGTCTGATATGAGTATTGCAACCCCATCTTTTTTCCCTATCTGTTTGCTTGGAATATTTGTTTCCAGTCCTTCACTTTCCATCTGTGTAGGTTCTTTGTTCTGAGGTGGGTCTCTTGTAGGCTGTATGTGTGTGGGTCTTCTCTTGTAGGCTGTATGTGTGTGGGTCTTGCTTTCTTATCCATTCAGCTATTGTATGACTTTTAATTGGAACACTTAATCCACTTACATTTAAGGTTATCATTGTTAGGTTCTCAGTTGTTGCCATTTTTTTTTTTTTGTACCTGTGTTTCTTTCTCTCTCACTCTTTTCCTTCCTTTTCTTAAAACAATCTTCTTAGCTGCACTTGCAGAGCTAGTTTGGTGGAGGTGTATTCTTTTAGACTTCTTTTGTCCAGGAAATTTCTTATTTGGCCTTCTACCTTAATTGAGAGTCTTGCTGGGTAAAGTAGCCTTGGTTTCAGGCCTCTGATTCTCATTACTTGGGATATTTCTTGCCATTCTTTCCTGGCTTGGAGTGTTTCCATTAAGCAGTCAGCTGCTAGCCTTATTGGGTCACCCTTGTACGTTCCTTCCTATTTCTCCCTTGCTGCCTTTAAGATACAATCTTTGTCTTGGACTTTTGCCATTTTAATTATAATGTGTCTTGAAGTTGGCCTCTCTGGGTTCCTCTTAATTGGGACTCTGTGTTTCCTGGATTTGTGTGACTTTTTCTCTCACAAAATTAGGGAAGTTTTCATCATTACTTTTTCAAACAGGTTCTCTATTCCTTGCTCTTCTTCTTCTCCTTCTGATATCCTTATTATATGGATATTATCACATTTTACACTGTCCTGAATTCCCCTTATGCCCTGTTCATTTTTTCTGAGTCTCTTCCTTTCCTTGGTCTTTCTGGATGCTTTTTTCCCTGCCTTATTCTCCAGCTCACTGATCTGATTCTCTGCTTCATATAGCCAGCTTTTGATTCCTTCTATTGTGTTCTTCAATTCAGAAATTGTATTCTTCATTTCCTCTTGGCCCTTGTTGATAGTTTCTATTTCCTTTTCCATGTTGATTTAGTTTCCAGTTTTTTCATTATAATTTCTGTATAGTTTTTGGTAATTCTCTGAGTTCATTGAGCTTCCTGATAACCATTGCTTTGAAATCAATATCTGATAATTGACTTGTCTTTATTTCATTTAGCATTGTTTTTGAGATTCAGTCTTTATCCTTCATCAGGGGTTTGTTTCTCTGTACATTGTTTCTGAGACTCTTCTTGTTAGCCTCTGCTTCTTAAATTGATCTGTTCTTCCTCCCTTGGTTTCTGGGGTGAACTTCTATGGATGAAGATCTGTGAGATTCAGTGTTGTAGCTAATTTGATCTCCTAAGCTCCCAGTTCTTGGGCTGTTGTTTATGTTGGCTCTCTGTATGTCTTTGAGTTTTGATTGTTGTTGTGTCTTTCTTTGGTGACTCTTTCCATCTAACTGATTAACTGAGGGTCACTTCATCCACAATGTCTTGTATTCTTTTGTGCAGGTGTGGACAGATTGTGTGGAAGCTATTCTGTGTGTATGAGGTCTTGTGGCTTTTCTCTCACTCTTGTTCAGTTGCTTGTTCTGGGTAATTTCCCCACCATTTAATTGTATTTCCAGATCAGTTTGGGATTGAGGTTAATGTGCCTTCCATGCCCTCCTTCACCTTCTTCCATTGTTATCTCTTGGTGGTTCCTTTGTTTGTGGGTTTCCTCTTCCAGCCAGTATACTGGTATTCACAGCTCCCACCTCCTCTTTTTGTGATCAGTTGGAGGGGCAAAATGGTTTAAGACAGCAGGGGCATATTATATGGTATTAAAGTACCAGCCTATAGAGAAGTGATAGGAGATCCTTTGGCTATATATAATGTTAACCATGCTATTTCACCCAACTATCCACTTTTTACAAAGGATGGAAAAATGTTAAGACTCTTCTTAGGGGCAGAGTAGGATTGTTACTTGGATCTAGAAAGCAGTGAGCTTGTGGAAGGTCACATTATGAGGTAAAGTGAGAGTAAAGAATAGAAAATAGGTGTAGTGTGTAAGAGAATACAGTTAACCACCACAGTAATAAAGTTCAGGAAATGATGAAGTAGTTAGCTAAGATTTGGGAAGGGTGCTTTGTAGTGCTTATAATTGTATGGAATAGCAATTATTTACAATAGTAATGGAACAACAATCATATGACAGAATCCATGTGATCTGAATAACAAGATTAGGAAGTATAGGACCTAGACTAGTGTTGTACTGGAACACAAGTGAAGTGAAAGATGGAACATTAAAAATACTGTGAAAGAGAGAACAAAGGAAACCAGTCAAGCAATGCAATTTAACAAGCCAAGGGAAGAAGACTAAACAGAAGAAAGAGAAATTAAAAAATACTAATAAAACAAAAGATTTTAAAATAATGAAAAAAGAGTAATACAAATATACAATAACGTTCATGTTCTCAGGAGTAGCCAAGTGAAATTTATCTTACTGCCTCAGTTTTGGGATGACCACTCTTTGTGTCTAACTTTGGTCTTTTCACAGCTCCAGGTTTTATTGTCTAACTTGTGGAAATAAAAAAAAGGAAAGAAAGAAGAAAGAAGGATAAAAAAGAATGGAAGGAAGGAAGGATAAAAGGAAGAAAGAAGGAAAAAAAGGAAGAAGGAGTTTTTTTTAAAAAAGGCCCCCTGATGGCTTTAAACTGGCCAAGCCAGATCTGCTGGTCTTCCTGGCTGCAGCAGGCTGAGGGAGAATGGCTTTAGCTTTTCTCCTTTCCTGTGTTTTTTGGGGATGGGGGCCAGATTTGAACAGCATTCTTCACAGTTGCTCAGTCTCCAGCCCAGGTCCTCAGTTCACTGCCTGGCCCCCAGTGCCCTCTGCACCTAGCTTACACCTTCAGTCCACCAGTTGCACTGTCCTTGAAGTGCACCAATTAGAAGGAACTCTCACACCACCTTCTCGCTCTTTGCTGTCCTAGATAGTAGGGACTGTCAGCGCCCCTTCAGGGTAGTTCATCCCCCTCACTGTGTTAAGTGTTTCTGGAGATTGCTGACTCCCTGATCCCTGCAGCTCTCCCCTGCAGGAGTGTCTCTGCCTTCCTGTTAGCAAGCCAGTGGGCCCTGCAGGGTCCTGGATGCAGAGGCCTGGTGGGAAGTGCCTCTGGGCAGGGGGTTCAGGTGCTGTTCCTTCCTGGGCCTACTGGCCTGAGCACTGAGACTCTGTTGCTGTGACCAGCTGGCCAGTTGCCAGGCTGCAGGATAGGGTGTGCACCTTCCCTGGGGGGCTTCAGGTGTGAGCTTGTATCTGGGCAAGGGTAAGGGCATAGGAGGAGTGTGCGGCTGCTGTGGAGAATTCCCCAACAGCTGCTGAGTGCCTCTTTTTTCTCTTTTTCATTTTGAAAAATTCCTCCTATTCCAGCCTGCCTCTCAAAGCAAGTGCCTGGCCTCTCACACAGCCCCACCCTCCAACCAGACCAGGGGCTGACTGGGTCAGGGTCCATCACTGCCCAACTCTTCCCACCCAGCATCCACAGTCTCAGTGGGTGCACACCTCTCCTATGCGTTTGCCACTTCATTCTTATTCTTTCCCTGCAACTTCAGCATCCAGGTCCCTCCTGGTGCTGCTCAAACCTTGTTTGGCAGGGGAGGGAGCCCTTGACCTGGCTCTCTCCCAAGAATCCTGAGGCAGACCTTGTGGGCACTGGGCCTGGAGCTGCAGCTGTCCTGGTCCCCACACTGGTCGCAGGGACCTAATATAACTGGGTCTATACATTTAATCCTTCCTTTAAATTCCTACTCTCTTTAGTCAGTTTTAGTAGAGATAATTGTCAAGGAGACTAAACAAAGCAACAGGTTGCCATGATCACTTCACAATTCTGATGTTTAAGGTATACTTCCAATCATGAATACTGAAAGTCTGGACCTCCAGAGCAAGATATATCTACATTTTTTTTAGTTTCCTCACCAGTCAAAGGAAAGGCAAGCATATACCATGTCCAAAATGACATGAAAACACAGACTTAGTGCAGCCCCTTTATTCATGACCCAAATAATATCTTATGTAAGTGTTTTCACTCTTATATGCACATAAAACTATAAAGTAGCTTTTTCTTTACTCTTTTTATGTTGCTTAGTATATTGCTCACTAAATAGTGCTCCAGATAAATAAGATATATTGATCGCAATCTATGAATTGGTTCTATTACATTTATTTTATGAGATATTCCCAAATATATTGATAAAAGAATATCTTTTAAGTTACAGCCCCATGCAAATGACTTTAATAAATAAATTCCCTATATTTTATTATATGTTAACAAGTCTCTCAAATAATAAGATTTATCACTTATACTTATTGTCCATAAAAATCAAGTCAATTAACCAATTTTTAACTTAATGATTTAAAACTAAAATACCACTAAAATATTTCCCCTACATAAATTATTTAGGTATTGGCTCTACTTGCCATAGCAGGTAATCATATTGCCAAGAGGTCACTGGATTATAAAACTGTGATTTTGGACTAAATTCTGTCACCAGGAGTTTTTCTGTTTGGACTTTAGATTCTTAATTCTAAAATGAGATGATTAATGATAGTGAGGGGTTGGTTGATGAAGGACTTAAAACCATCGTATTTAACCTCTATGACCTTTCTGTACAATATGTTCTATTATTGTAAATTTTCATCAGTGATTAAGGTTTTCATAAGAAATGTGTCCAACTCCCCTCCCCAGCTGTCTGTCTGCTGTCTGTGAAAAAGGTGAATGTGAAGGATTTAAGAAAACAACAACAACAACAACAACAACAACAACACCTTATAGACATGGAGAATAGCATAATGATTTCCAGAGGGAAAGTGAGGTAGCAGAAAAATAAGAGGATAAAGAAGGAAAAATGGTAATGAAAGGAGACTTGACATGGTGTAGTGAACACACAATACAATATACAGATGATGTGTTCTAAAATTGTACACATGAAATCTATGTAATTTTGTTAACTAATGTCACCCCAACAAATTCAATAAGAATAAGATAAAATCTGCTTTAAAAGAAATGTGCCCAAGACAGAATGTAGCTAAGAGGGGCCTAATCCTAAAACTCATTTTGTTTTTATCCAATGCTTTACACAGAGAATGAAATCCCTTTTACACTCAAGATGTTTCAGACCTATAAAAATATTATATAATCTTGAACCTTAGTGATTGTGACAAACTGTGAAGGAAGAAAATGAAAATTTGGGTGAGGATCCCCTAGTCATTCTGAATCAGTGACTGCATACTATTTCTTCTGCTAGAACAGCATCCTAAAATGTCCTTTCTGAACCTGTAAAGTCTGTGACCTGGAAGAAAGTGAATGGGAGTAAGGCAGCAGAAACAAAGGACACCTATTAGCCATTCCACTATTGCCATCCATTCATATAAAGAAGCTACTGAGAAATTTTTACCCTTATGTAATGTAATTTTTTCTATATTTATTGATTTTTTTTAAGTTTTAACTGAATTTATTGGGGTGACATTGCAGAGTATTATGCTAAAGGAAATAAGCCAGTCAGAAAAAGATAAAATACCATATGGCTTTACTCAGATGTGGAATCTAATGAACAAACTGAACCAATAAGCAAAATAAAGAGACTCATAGATACAGAGAAACTGACAGCTGTCAGAGTAGAGGGAGATTAGGGGGCTGTTGAAAAGGTGAAGGAATTAAGCAAAAAAAAAAAAGAGTAAGTAAGTAAATAAATAAATAAATAAATAAAATCTCATAAATGGACAACAGCATTGTGATTACCAAAGGGAAATGGGTGTGTGGTGAGGTGGGTAAAGGTGGGATAAATGGTGATGGAAGGAGACTTGAGACTTTGGGTAGTGAACACACAATACAGTATACAGATGATGTATTAAAGAACCATACCCTTTAAACCTATATAATGTGATTAACAAATGTCACACCTATTGATTTGCTACTCTAGATTCATGATAAGATAATGTAACTGGAATCCTAGTGCTTGAGGGAACAACATGTGGGAAGACATTGTAGAATAAGCCTATGGTTTCGTTAATGCCATATTATTATTACAAGGTCTATAGAGGACATTCAGGTAGTGAAAGAAATACACACCATTTGAAAACTGGGTTATATAATTAAAATACCAAATGTTAAAGATAAAGAAAGAATCTTAAAAGCAGCAGGAGAAAAGGAGTTAGTTACTTACAGGTGAGTTCCAATAAAACTGTCAGCTGATTTCCCAAAAGAAACTTTGCAGGCTAGAAGGGATTGACAAGAAATAGTCAAAAGTCATGAAAAAACAGGGACCTACAGCCAAGATTGCTCTACCCAGCAAATATATCATTTAGCATCAAAGGAGAGATAAAGATCTTCCCAAACGAGAAAAATCTATAGGAGATAATCATCACCAAACCATTATTAGATAAAATGTTATAGGGACTTATTTAAGAAAAAGAAAATCAAAACCCTGAATGATGAAATAACAATAAATACATATGTATCAACAATCAAATTGAAAAATTAAACTAAGCAGACAAGAGAACAGAGACAGAATATGGATATGGAGAGCATTTAGATGGTCACCAGATGGGTGGGGATTTTGAGGAATGGGTGAACAGCTTAGGGGATTAGAAGTACAAATGGGTAATCACAAAATAGTTATGTAGATGTAAAGTACAATATAGAAAATGGAGTAGCCAAAGAACTTGTATGCATGACTCATGGACATGAACAATGGTGTAGAGATGGCCTGAGGGAGTGGGGGTGCTAGGTATAGGGTGAGAAAAGGGGAAAAATCAGGACAACTGTAATAGCATTATCAATAAAATATAATTAAGAAAGAAAACTGGGTTTTAACTTCTTTTTGTTCATACACTAGGTGCATAATCATAAGAAAGTCACTGAAATTATCTGAACCTCAGTTACCACATTTGTAAAACAAGAATAAATGCCTACACCCAGGCTTGTTAAGGAGCATTAAATGACCTAACAGAAGAAGAATTGGCAACATAGCATGTGATCCAGATGTTCTGCTCATGTTTGTTTTATTTTATTCCATATCTCCCTAATATATATGAATGTGATAATGTCCTTTGGAGAGGAGTGCTGATGCCTATGTAATGAGGTCCATCATTTAAAGAGAGTTATAAAGCCTAACGTGAGTTGGAAATACTGTGAGCTTTGGTGTGAGATAGTCCTTGAATAGAATATCTGGGTGCTATCTTTTATTTGCTACAAAGTCCCTAATTCACTGTAATAGATTTTATGATTCTTTGTTGTATATATTGTTCATTTCAAGGCATTATATTCATAAGAGTTCAAAATAATAAATGTAAATGACCCAAAAGTGCCTGGTACATGTTGCTTTGGTAGGTTTCAGCAATTAATGGTGGTTATTTTATTAATTTGGTTTAAAAACTCAAGAATTTAGCAAAAAGGAAAATTACTTTATGATGATATAGGCAGAAAAGGTTTTATGCCAAAGGTTTTATGCTGTTTTCTAGATACAGAAAAATAAGGCAGTGCTAGTAGGTAAGTCAAGAAATGTATAAATGTTTATTCAGTGTTCTCAAAAAATAAAACCAGAGCCCTTTAGATAGATGTATGATTGATTGATAGATGATAGATGCTGATGAGAGATAGATGATAGGTGTAGATGATAGATGGATAGATAGATACATGATACATGATAAATAGCTGAAAGGAATTGGCTTATTACAGAGGCTGAGGAGTTCCAAGATCTGTG
The DNA here is from genome assembly GCA_004027475.1 of Anoura caudifer. NCBI lineage: Eukaryota > Metazoa > Chordata > Mammalia > Chiroptera > Phyllostomidae > Anoura > Anoura caudifer. The sequence continues at coordinate 11,943 of PVKU01014097.1, forward strand.
TTTAATAAGCTGCAGAGCCAGGAGTGATAGCATCATTTTAGTCCAAGTGAAAGGCCTAACAAGGAGAACCAATGGAGTGTGTCTCTGATATCTGGGAAGCTCAAGACACAGAAGAGGTGATTTTTCACTTCAAGTCCAAAGGCAGGAAAAGATTGATGCCCCAGATCAAAGAATCAGGCAGAAAGTATTCTCTCATACTTGTTCTTGTTGTTCTACTTAGGTCATCAATTGATTAGATAAGGACCACCTACATTACGAAGAACAACAATTTTACTAAGTCCACCAATTCAGATGGTAGTCTCACCCAGAAAGACCTTCATAAATACACTTGGGATAATTTTTGACCCCTTGGCTCAGTATAAGCTAATACTTAAGCTAATACATAAAGTATGTGTTATTATATGTTCAAAACCTCAGTTTGTCATTGCTTGTCTTTGAAAACCTAGTTGTAAAGTTGGTTTAATTTTCAAATGTATATGCTTCCATATGGTAGTGACACTTGATGGGTATACTAGGGCTCACTTACCAACATGTGAGAAATAATTGTTAAATTTTCAGGAAATTTGTTGATTTCTTGCTAACCCATTGGTAAATTAAACTTGCACACAGAGTATTTATAGCACAAAATTAGTTTTTTTATAACCAGAAAGTTGATTAAAAAATATTATAGCAGTGCCATAATATCTAAGGCATGGTGAGAGATGAAGATTTTTATGAAATATTTATGATTTATTAAATTTTTTAAATAGCCTATTTTTCATTGTGTGATTTTATAATACATGGTCTGTCTAGTCATTTATATTTTATTAACATATGTTATTATTATTGTTATTATTGGACAAATTACAAAAATATTTATTTTACCCTAGATGACTAAGTTAAATAATTACCTAGACAAATATGGATCACAATCAATGGATGTCACCACATAAGCTCACCTTCATAAGATGATTCAATGTCACTGTGCATGACCACATTTCTCCCTCCAAATGTAAGTTAAATAAATCTTTAATTTCAACTTTGCATGAAGCACGTACAACCTAATCTATACCCTCTAAAATGTTTTTATTTATTTTTTTTATTTTGTAACCACATGTTTTCAAATATGTGTTAAGGCACAGGTGGCAAACATAAGGCCTGTGGGCTGAATCTGGCCCTCCACCTTGTTTTATCTGGCCTGGCACCTTGTTTCTACCTGGTGGCAGCCCAGAGCTCTGGCTTAACTGTTAAGACATAGTTACATTTATACAGTCCTAAAATTGCACTGGGCCCTTTGAAGGCAACCACGAAGCTGCTGTGGCCCTGGTTGGAAATGAGTTTGACACCTCTACGTTAAGCAGGTCATTTTTTACTTATCCAAAGAATAGAATAAGTGTGTCCTAAAATCAGGATGACAGAATGACATTATGTAAAGGAACGCTGGACCAGGAGTTAAGTATTAAAGAATCTGGATCTACACTCTAACTCTGCCACTAACGTACTGATCGATCTTGAACACATCTTCTTTTTACAAAATAATAAATCTCACTAATTAATAGATTCTAAATTAGAAATATGGTCATATTTCAGAATCATCTGAAACTATGTTTAGGGGAAAAAGACATATCCTAAAATTTAAGTCTCCATCCTATACTCTACTACCCTGGACACCATAGGCAGCTACAGCTAAAGGTGTTTTTTTTTGTTGTTGTTGTTTTGTTTTCTGTACCCTCTAGATATTTTCTGAAACTGAACACACACATACACACACACACTTTTGGAGAGAAAGGGATAAAGAGGGACAGAGAGAGGAAGAGAATAACTTGCTAAACTTGATTCACCCTTAACTCAATTTAAATCAATTTCATCTATTGATACATTCCCAATCACTTCCATACAATATTTTGAATTAAATCTCAAACACCATATTATTTCTTACAAACATATTTCAGTCTGTATGTATAAAAAACTAAGATTTATACAGTTATAGCCATAGGAGTGCTACCTCTATCCAGTATGACAGCGTTGAGTATTGAGGGTTGCACTGATTCCCTTCATTGAAACTAGTAAAGACTGTACTAAAAAATTACAACATAAAGCCCTTGGGAAAAGTTCTCAGGAAAAAAAAAAAAGATGCTGAATAAACATCCTTTTAAGAACATTGACAAAAAATATGGTAATGTGAAAGTTATTTGAAACAAAACTGCTTTTTCTCTCTTTTCTTCTCAGTGAGGTATAAATTCCACTTTAGAATGCTTTAGCCAAAAGTATATAGCTCCCTTTCCCTTTAACTATCAATCAGAGTACTATATTCCTGGGAGGAAGAGAATGACAGTGTTTCTCTCCATGCCCCAGATTCTTGTTGCTTAGACTAAGTCCTGAGTGGATGCAATGAAGAGGTAAATGTTCCCTTTCACTGCCTAGTTCCAATTTATATAATGGATATTTATACTATAAGCTTCCTTGGGCACGTGTTGAAAACACTAGGGGCCCTGATCATCCATGCCCTGGTTGAACAGTGTGCAGCCAAGAGGGGGACCCCAAATAGAGATTTGGAATGGGGTCCAGAACTCAAGGCATCCAGGAAATATTAGAAAGAATATATAAGATGTCCTTACCTCACCCCCACAGGTGTGAGTTGGGGGAAGGGACACATGGAGCAGGGCCATTGAGAGCTGTTTTGAACAGTAACAGCTTTGTAGCTAACCTTTAACTGGTTGCATAGATATGTTAAATAGCTGTGGCCATGCTTTGAGCCAGAGGGATGGAAGTGACTTTCACCCATGATGTATCTGGGAGGCAATTCCCCCTGGTTACAGTGCCTGTGCCAGAGCTTGGAGATGACTGGCTCCACTCCATGGGGCCATGCCTGCCCAGACTCATCACTATAGCAGCCCAGTAAAGCTGGAAAGATATAGGAGTGCTGGCAAGTGTAGCCAATTGTGGGGGGAGTTGGAAATGGGGCTGCAGAGGAGGACTGGTGCTGAGATTTAAAACCAGATGCAGCAGCCATTAAGGGAAGAATCACACGGCTTTGGCACAGTGGAGACCCTCTTGCAGCTTTGCCAGAGAGAACCACATGGTTTTGCCAGAGTGCAGATTCCTGTAGTTTTGGGGAATAGAGGACCACACGGCTGCCGGGAGCCTGAATCAGGGACTTCTACCTCTTTTCCTGAGATATGATACCCCAGATAAGGGCAGAGGGTGAAGGAAGGACTGTGTGTGACTGTGGGTATCCTAAAGGACTTTGATATTTTAATGAAAACATTAGGTCACTACTTTAAGTCTGTATAGCTTTAAATAAACATTTATTTTCCTTTTCACAAATCTCTGGCATTGAAAGATATCTTTCCTCTAGCGGCAGACAATGCAAACCTAGCGGGGAGTCATTTTGGCAATTGTCTATCATAGCCCAACCCTAGTCCCTGTTCTGTAACACTGGTGCATAATGCAGTGGTTTCATGCCAGGAGGACAAGCTGAAAAGTCTTCACCTTCTACAGAAGGGGTGTCACTCAGAGAGAAGTTTGCCATTGTCCCTACACCCTACTCCAGAGCACTGGATTGACAATTTTTTGTGGATAAGAGTGATGCAGATACCGGCCTGCAGTGTCTGAGGCATTATGGATGAGATATGAAACAAATTCATATGGACTCACTGAGTCCTGTGGAGGAAAAGGGGTGGCGCGGCCACTCTCTCAAGAGGAGAGAGCACTGTGCCCTTGTCCTGACAGGCTTTTATTGGGTTTAATTTGCACAGGAATACAGGTAAAGTTCATTAATCATTGTCAGGCAGTAAGGATCAAATAATAGATAACATACAAAGAGCTCTGAGGGCCTATTTTGAGTCAGGGTCAGGTAGCTAAATGGCCATACAACTTTGAAGAACAAACTCACATCTTGCTTTCTAAACAAAGCAGGTTTCACAGGATTTCACATATTCTTTCTTAGGCCTGATCACCCTAGGGAACCTGCCCTTTCCAGCGCAGGGCGGTACCCACCACCAGCATTGTTTCAGGCTTAAGGCATTGATTGTCTCAGGCTTAAGTCAGGCAGGGGAAGTAAGGCAGCCAAAAGATTAGCAGACTTCTTGCAGACAGAATAATGAAGACTCAGGCTGTCATAGCCAAGGATCCATCACCCCCCTTTGCTGTACCCCCCAGGTCCTTCCTTGGGGCCTCCATGTGATCATGTCTGTCTTAGGTCATCCCCCTTGGGGAATATTACCCATCATTGCCTAACTGATCAAGCATTAGGGACCAGGCAGGGTGAAGTGAAAGGAGCAGAAGCAGCACTCTTGCTAGGGAGATAAGCTTTGTCTCCTCAGTGGCTTATGGTCCAAAAGTCACTCACTCAGCCTTAGCCATGGGGAGTTACAGCTTCTGAAACCAGGCAGAGTGGTTTCCAACATAAGAGGGGGGTTGTAAAACAGTCCCTACTTTCTTCTCAAAGTAACTGATTTTATTAACAGAGAGTGAAGAAGTTCAAGCACAAAAGCACCATTAAAAATGGAAGTTATGGTAAAGAACAACTGGGAAGAAGCTCAAAGTACAGGCTATACTCTAGGACAGGTATCTTACTAGAGATAACTGGGGAACATGTTAGCTCCTGGAGTCAGAACAAATATCAATCACTGACATCAGAAACCATAGGCACACCTCAGAGATTTTGCTCAGTTCCAGACCATTGCAGTAAAGCAAGTACAGTCAAACATTGGACATATGATGGGTTAGGTTCCAAACCACTATAATAAAGCAAGTATTGCAATAATATTTTTGCAATATTATAATATTATCAATATTATAATATTTATAATATTTTTGCTGTTGGATTTTCTTGCCTTCAGTTTATAAAAGACTATAACACCTGTGAAGTTCAATAAAGTGCAGTAAAATGAGGTATATTTGCATTTTAACAATGATCCGCAGTTTGATTTCATTTATTTTTACAGCAATTTATGCCCCAAGGCAGCTAGCAATTTGTTAAACCTAACAGCTGCATGTGATCAGAGAAACAGTGAAAGAGTGCCCTACCAAGACCATTGCCTCCCTGTAGACCTACCCAAAGCTTTGTCTCCCTGAGGAGTAACAACACAGGTGTAATATTGTGAAGGAGGAAATACTTCACTGAAATAATTCAGCCAAACACACTGACAAGGAATGAAAAAATTAACAATAACAGATTCTTCTTGGTAGAGAGAGGAGTACTCAGACTCTACAATATATTATCTAAAATCTCTAATTTCCAGCAAAATATTATAAAATATGCAAAGAAGCAGAAAATTATGACCTACATACCCTGGAAAAATGTAGGCAAATATGTAAGTGTGACCAGAAGTTGGATTTTTCAGAACAAACCTTCAAACCATCCATTATAAACATGTTTACAGATCAAAAGGAAACCATGATTAAATAAATAGAGAACTGAATGGTCACAATGTTACACCATATGGACAATATCAATAGAGATATAGATTACAAATAAAAGAAAGTTCTGGAGTTGAAAAGTCAAAATAACTGAAATTTAAAAATTTACTGAAGTGGCACAACAGTAGATGTGAACTGACATAAGGAGAAATAAGAGAACTTGAAGATAGATTTTTAGATATTACGCAAGTATAAACAAAGAAAAAAATGAAGACAGTCTTAGAGAAATGTGGGACCACTAAGTACACCAATATATTCATAATATGAATACTAGAAAGAAGGAGAGAAAAGGAACAGAAACATATACAAAGGATTAATGGCAGAAAACTTTTCAAATATATTGAAAAATATAATCTATGCACCAAGAGGACCAATGAGTGCCACTGTCTCACAAACATAAACATAAGGTATCAGGGATATCTGCAAATATAAACAGAATAAAAATGTCCAAGATAAGGGAAACATCTTGAAAGCAGCAAGAAAAACAATCTGTTACTTACAAGAGAACTCCAATAACATTTATAGCTGACTTCTCAATAGAAACCATACAGGTCAGAAAGCAGTGGATAAATTTGTTGGGTGCTCAAACAACAAAGCTCTCAACCACAAATCCTGTTTTTAGCAAAGCTATTTTTCAAAAATAAAGGTTAATTAAATTCTTAGATAAATGAAAACTAACAGAATTTGTTGCTAGCAAATATACCTTACATGAAAATAGAACGTTCTTCAGATTGGAAGCAAGTGAATCCAGAAGTCATTCTAATCCACATGAGAAAAATCGCACTGAAAAAGGTAATTATGGTCTATAGTCATACCATCCTGAATGCATTTGAACTCATCTAAAAAAGGTAATTATGCAATTATAAAAAGCAATTTAAATGCTTCTTTTCTGTCTTCATTCTCTTAACATACCTTATTAAAAACAATTGACTTAGTTAATATGTATATAATCAATTGCTTTTTCCTACACATATTGAAATAAGACATTTATGTGTTAGATGTTTGCCAATAATAGCACAGAGGTGAATGAAAACAACAAAATATTGGGCTAAGAAAGTGACTACAGATGGTACTGTTATAATTACAGTAATGTGTCATTGTGTTTGTAACATTAATAGATGCTGTACATCTAAAGTGGAAAAAGGGTCTAGAGCTATATAAAAAAGAAACATTTGGACCACTGAAATTAAGCAACAATAATTTTAAAGCTAGTTCTAATTAGTTAAAATGTATATGAAAAATTATAGAGCAGCCACTAAAAAGAAAAATAAGGTGGTATGAGGGAGCGGATTCGTCTTCCCCCTTCACATGGGAGAAAAACTTAGTGGATCTATGGAGGAACAGAGCAAACAGCCAACAATAACCCAACATATATGAAAATAAGAAACCAAAAATTGTAGCAGACACTGAAAGACCAGATGGTAAGGAGAGCACTTCAAGACAATAAGGTCCCAGGAACTGGTGCAGTGACCAGAGTGGCTGCAGCCCCAGGCCCAGAGCCAACAAGGTCTGCCACAGGGTCCTTGGGAGAGAGCCGGGTCAACTGCTTCCTCCCCAGCCAAACAAGTTTTGATCAGCACCAAGAGAGACCTGGGGCTGCTTGAAGTCACAGAGAGGGGAATAAGGACTAAGTGACAAACACACAGGGGCTTTGAGCACCCACAGAGTCTGTGGACGCTGCTTGGGGAGAGTTGAGAGTGTGCAGTGATGGGCCCTGACCAGAGTAGTCCCTGGTCTGGCTAGAGAATTGGGCTGTGCCAGAGTCCAGGCCATTCTATGGAGCAGCAGGCTTAAGTAGGAGGAATTTCTCAAAAAGAAAAAGTGAAAAGAGAGACACTGTTTGGGAAATTCTCCAATAGCAGCCACTCTGGCTACTTCCCCACCCAGCCAGGCAGCAATCCTCAGGTTGAATGGAAGGCCCTGCGCACTCCCATAGTGCTCTGTGTTACAGAGCAACAGAAGGTCAGTTATTGTCCGCTGCCTTATGGAAAGATATCTCTCAAAGCCAGAGATTTGTGAAAAGGAAAGGAAGTGTTTATTTAATGCTATACAGAGTTAAAGTAGTGACTTAACATCTTCATTAAAATATCAAAGTCCTTTAGGATACCCACAGATGCCCACAGTGCTTCCTATCTCTCTCTGCCCTAATTCACGGTACTGTAATTGCAAGGAAGAGAAGCACACATCCGGGATCCGCTCTTGACACTGTCAGCTGTGTCGTCGTCCAGGCAAGATCTCTAATTAATCCAAAGCCATGTGGCACCTTCTCATGGCCTACTGGCAAGAGTGCTTTCACCCTTCTTCCAGGCAAAGTCTCTCTCATTCCCAGGCCATGTGGCCAAAGGGAGCGCCCCAAAGCTGAGTGGTCCTTCTTCTACTAAAGCTGTGGGGAAGGGGTCCCCACTCTGGCAAAGCCACATGGCTCTCCCTCTTCACCAAAGCTGCAGGGGTCTGCACTCTGGTGAAAACCGCGCGGAATCTCCTCCTTCTGGCAAAGCTACAAGAGGGTCTCCACTCGGGCAAAGCCAAGTGGCAATTCTCTGCTAAAGCCACATGGTGATTTTTCCTCACAGGGAAGTGAAGGTCCTAACTCTGGTGAAAGCACGTGGATTCTCCCTCAATGGCTGCCATGTCTCTGTTTAAATCCCCATGCTAAATCTCTTCTGTACCCCCATTTCCGACTCCTCCTACAATCAGTTACACCTGCCAGCATTCCCGTATATTCCAAGTTTTTTTGGGATGCCATTATGAGTCTGGGCAGGTGTGTCCCCATTTTCTGGAGCCAATCTTCTCCAAGCTCTCATGCAGGTGCTTTAACTTGGGGTTCCTCCCCTAGTCATGTCTTAGGGGGAGTCTTTTCCATCCCCCTGGCTCAGAGCATGGCCATAGCTATTTAACACATCTAAGCCACCAGCCAAAGGCTATAGATATGTTAAAGGACCATGCCATGGATTAACAGCTCTGCATGTCCCTACTCCATGTGTCCCTTCCCCCAACTCATACCGGTGGGGGAAGGGTTGAGGACATCTTATATGTCCCTCTAATATTCCCTGGACACCCTGAGTTCTGGGCCCCATTCCAAATTCCTATTTTGGGCCCCCCCTCCTGGCTGCACCCTGCATCAATAGCACTGGGAAGAAAGGGTGCACTCCCAAATCCTTGGGACCCAGGAAGCCTGGTGGAGCACCCCAGCCCACAGCAATAACACTGTCCCACATCCAAGGCACCAGGTGGGGGGGGAGGGTGCCAGGCTGCACAGATCTGGAAAGGAGAAAAGCCCTACCAATAGCTCCTCAACCCGCTACAGCCAGCAACACCAGAAAAACCAGTTTCACCAGTTGGAAACCAAAAAGAGGCTCTAGGGGTTTTTTTTTTTGTTTTTTTTTTTGTTTTTGTTTTTTTTTGCTTGTGTTGTTGTTGTTGTTGTTTAAGTAATTTTTATTTTTAATTTTTATTATTTTTTATCATTGAATTCCTTTTTTCCTCTCTTTCCTTTTTTCTTGTTTTATTCCTTCTTTTTTCTTTCCATTTTCATCACATCTTCCTTCCTTCTTCTGCTTTTTTCCAAAAAAATTCCCACCAGTGAGACAAAAAACCTGGAACTGTGAAAAGACCAGAGTTGGACCCAAAGAGGGGATATCCCAGCAGCTGTGACAGTGAGACAAATTTAACTTTGCAATTACACAGAACCTGCAAGTTACTTCATATTTATATAATTATTTTTTCCATTATTCTTACATCGTTTATTTTGATAGTATTTTTGTACTCCTTTTATTTCTGTATAGTCTTCTTTGCTTGGCTGGTTATAGTGTATCATTTGACAGGTTTCCCTTGTTCTCTCTTTTATAGTGTATTGCTATTTTACTGTCCTTCACTTCACTAGTGTTCCATTAGCACAATACTGAAGGTCCTATATTCCCTATTCTTGTTATCCAGATCACATACATTCTGTCATGTGATTGTGGCTGTAAATAATATTGTAAATAATAGCTGTTCCATACAACTGTAAATACTTCACAACACCCCTCCCAGATCTTAGAGCATTTCATGGTTTCCTGAACTCTATTACTATAGTGGTTAACTCTATTATCTCATGCACTATACCTATTTACTATCCTTTACTCTCACCATACCTTAAATTCTGAACTCCCACAACCTCACTGCTTTCTATCCAACTCAAAATCTTTCCATTCCCAACAAGAGCCTCATCTTCTTTCCATCCTATCTAAAAAGTGTCCATTTGGGCGGAAGATAACAGTTAACACTATACATAGTCAAAGGATATTCTATTTCTTCTCCACCAACTGCTACTGTAAATATCATAGAATACTCTCTTGCTGTCTTAAACCAGTTTGCCTTTCCCCTCCAACTGATCACAAAAAAGACTAGGAGGAAGTGGTGAACACCAGGATACTAACAAAAAGAGGAAACCCAAGAACAAAGGAACCACCAACAGATAACAACAGAAGAAGGTGAAGCAGGGAGTGGAAACCACACTAACCCTCAATCCAGGACCTATCTGGAAATACAACTAAATAGTGGAGAAACTACCCAGTACAAACAACTGAACAAGAGCAAGAGAGAATCCTCAAAACCTTGTACACATGGAAGAACCAACTTCAACACAACCTTCCATGTCCAGCAGAACAAAATACAAGAGGTGGTGGATGGAGTGACCCTCAGTTAACCAGCTGGTGGGAAGGACCCACTAAAGAAAGACTCAAACAACAATCAAAACCCAAACACTCAAACAACAATCAAAACCCAAACACACACACAGAGCCAACATCAAAAAACAGCCAACGACTAGTGAGTTCAGGATATGAAGGAGATAGTCCCACTGAATCTCACAGATATTCTACCACAGAAATTCACACCACAAACCCAGAGAGCCAGAACAGATCAATATAAGAAGCTGAGGCTGACAAGAAGAGTCTCACAAACAATGGGAAGACAAAGAAACAATCCCCAAATGAAAGGAAAGGAGGAAGCCCCAGAAAGAATGCTAAATGGAACAGAGGCAACTCAACCATCAGATTTGGAGTTCAAAGCAATGGTTGTCAGGAAGCTCCAAGAGCTCTCAATGAGCTACCAGAAACTACAGGGAAATGACAATAAATTCACTGCAAACTATATCAACATGAACAAGGAAATAGCAACTATCAACAAGGGCCAAGAGGAAATGAAGAATACAAGTTCTGAACTGAAGAACACAGTAGGAGGAATCAAAAGCAGAACTGATGAAGCAGAAGATTGGATAAGTGAGCTGGAGCACAAAGTAGAAAAAAAAACCAGAAAGAACAAGAAAAAGAAAACAGGCTCAGAAAGAATGAAGAGGGGGCAGTGGTCTGGAATGGGAGCAAAAGACAGAAAACTGTACAAGAACAACAATTAAAATTAAAAAAAGATAAAAATAAATAAATAAATAAAAACAAAAAAAAAAGAATGAAGGGGGATTAAGAGAAATGCAAGACAATATGAAATGTAATAATATTCATATAATAGGAATACCAGAAGGAGAAGAAGAGAAGCAAGGAATAGAAAATCTATTTGAAAAAGTACAGATGGAAAACTTCCCTAATTTGATGAGAGAAAAAGTCACACAAATCCAGGGAGTCCCAATCAAGAGGAACCCAAGAGGCCCACTTCAAGATACATCATAATTAAAATGGCAAAATTCCAAGACAAAGAGAGAATCTTAAAGGCAGCAAGGGAGAAACAGGAAGTAACATACAAGGGAGACTCAGTAAGGTCAGCAGCTGTGTTCTCAATGGAAATGTTTCAAGCCAGAAGAGAATGGAAAGAAATATTCCAAGTAATGTGAACTAGAGGCCTGCAACCAAGACTAATTTACCCAGCAAGGCTCTCAATCGAGATAGAAGGCCAAATAAGGAACTTCCCAGACAAAAGAAGTCTAAAAGAATACACCTCCATCAGACCAGTTCTGCAAGAGTTACTAAAGAGACTGCTTTAAGGAAAGGAACCAAAAGAAAGACACAGAGGGAGAGGGAGAGGGAGAGAGAAGGACAGAGAGGGGACGAGAGAGAGAGAGAGATAAAGAGAGAGAGAGAGAGAGAGAGAGAGAGAGAGAGAGATGAAAATGGCAATGAATAAGAACCTATCAATAATAACCTTAAATGAAAATGAATTAAATAATCCAGTCAAAGACATAGAACAGCTGAATGGATAAGAAAGCATGACCAACACATATGGTGCCTACAAGAGACCCACTTCAGGAAAAAAGACCTGCACAGATTAAAAGTGAAGGGATGGAAAGAAATTTTCCAAGTAAACAGACAGGGAAAAAAAACAGGGTAGCAATTCTCATATCATACAAAGTAGACTTCAAAAAATGGGCCATAAAGAGAGACCCAGAAGGTCACTTCAAAATACTCAAGGGAAGAATCCACCAAGAAGACATAAACCTTGTAAGTATATAAGCACCCAACATAGAAGCACCAAAATACATAAAGAAAATCTTTTAGGACTTCTAGAAAGATATTGAGAGAAACACAATTATAATAGGGGATTTTAACACCCCACTGTCAAAAATGGACAGATCTTCTAAACAAAATATCAACAAAGATATTGTGGCATTGAAAAATACCCTAGATGAAATGGACTTAACTGGTATATATATATATATATATATATATATATATATATATATATATATATATATATACCATATACCATATATATACATATACATATACATATACATATACATATACCATATACATATACCATATACATATACCATATACATATACCATATATACCATATATATATATATATGGAGAGAGAGAGAGAGAGAGCTCCCTTCATACAAAAAAAGGTAAATACACATTCTTTTCAAATGTACATGGAATATTTTCAAAGAGAGATCACATGATAGGACACAAAACAAGCCTCAACAAATTCAAGAAAATTGAAATGATACCAAGAATTTTCTGGAAAAAAAAAAAAAAAAAGGGACTGAAACTCAAAACCAACCCCAGGGGGAAAAACCCAAAACACTCAAAATCATTGAGGTTGAATAGCATGCTATTAAACAATGAATGGGTCAAAAATGAAATTAGGGAAGAAATGAAGTTTCAGAAAACAAATGTAAAGGAACTCAAAACATTCCAAAACTTATGGAACACAGTGAAGGCAGTCCTGAGAGGGAAGTTCATAGTGATACAGGCCTATTTAAAAAAGATAGAAACATTTCAAACAAACAACCTAACTCTACACCTACAAGAACTCTAGGAACAACAACAAAGACAACCCAGAGCAAGTAGAAGGAAGGAAATAACCAAGATCAGAGCATAATTAAATGGCACAGGGTCTAAAAGCACAATTCTAAAGGTCAATGAATACAGGGGCTTGTTCTTTGAAAAGATGAACAAAATTGACAAGCCTTTAAGCAGGCTCATCAAAAAAAAAAAAAAAAAAGAGAGAGAGAGTGAGAGAGAGAGAGAGAGAGAGAGAGAGAGGACTCAAATTAACACAACCAGAAATGAAAGAGGAGAGATTACTACCGATGCCACAGAAATACAAAGGAGTGTAAGAAATTAC
>PVKU01014098.1:0-24891 GCA_004027475.1 Anoura caudifer
ATGATGGCACACAGCACCTGGGGGAGCAGTCAGAGTCACCAGGCAGCATTGTCAGGGGCAGCATGGCCCCAGGACTTGTCCTGTGCCTTGCCACTGGGAAGACCTCTGTTGTATATGAAGGAATTGTCAAAAGAGAGTACATTCTCTAGTTGGGTCAGTCAGTGTGAAATTGGCTACTCACCCCTCTAACCTTCCCAGAAGCCAAGGACATTTTATTAAGGGGTCCAGTGCAGCATGGCCCCATGAATTCCATATCCCCTGGGCAGGACAAGTGTCCTTGGGAATGTCAGTACCTTAATCTCCGTTCTGTTGATGGCAGTGAGGAAGAGCAGGTGGGCCAGGAAGAGGCAGATGCAGAGCTGCAGGTGGAGGGAGGTGCTGGTGTTCTGGATGGCTTTGCACAGCAGGAAGGTGAGGGCCGCCAGGAGGAGGCACAGCAGAGAGAGGCTCAGCCCCACATAGGTGATCACATCCAGGGCAGGATCCTCCTCCTGGGACCCAGAAAAGAGGATATCTTAGTCATACTTTCTTGTTCTAGGGTAATGACCCTTCCACCATTTTTACTTTTATTTTTTTGTGTAACAAAATCAGGAATAGAGGAGCCATGTAGATTTGTGATGTTTATGGGTAATGTTAGAATTTTATGAGGCTTTTAACTGATTCAGACTAAAAAATTTGAGGAATATAATAGTCCTTACTCAAGACCAACTCCTGGAACTCATGGGGTTTATTTTTTTTAAAGACTTTTGGGCATGACTAAGAATATAGGTTACCCTGTGAGGGTCACTGAGGCACAGAAGCTCCAGGTTGAGTGCCATTTGCCATCCCCATTACGTGATGCTGTGTGACCGAGTCTGTACCTGGAGACTCGATGTCCAGGTATCAACTCCCCATTTTGGGATGGCACCTCATCTCACTCACCTCACCTCATCCCTCCAACACCTGTTCTTGCTGGTCACTAATGTTTACACATTTATAGCTTGATCCTGAGTTAGAGGAGGAAAACTCCTATGTTTTTAATAATAATAGTTTAAAATTCATATTTTCTGCCTCATTTTACAAATCATAAATTCGAGAGGAGAAGGAACCTCACCCTCTCCATCAATTCCATTTCAGTATACCTAGGGGAGGGAGGAGGAGTAGGGAGGATGGATGAGAATGGAGAGAGGAAAGAGGAAAGAGGAAGAAAGAGAGAAATGCACAAATGATGATGGAAGTGCAGGTATAAATATTTAAAGTTGGTGCATCTGAATAAAGAGCAAGATATTATTTGCCTTTTTAATTTTTGCAACTTATCTGTAAGTTTGTAACTGATTCCTAATAAAATGTTAATGAATAAATAACAAATCTTCCAAATGATTCTGATGCATACTAAATTTTGAGAATCTTTGGTGTAAGAAAAAAACTCTAATTTCCCAACTATATAAAAAACACTCTCACAAATCCATGTGTACTATACCAACAGGCCAATAGAAAAATAGGCTAAGAATGTGAACAAATTGTTTCCAGAGAATGAAATAAGAGCCACTCTTAAACATATTTCATTTCACTTATAAGAAAAAAGATACAAATTTTTTTCCTAGATTTCATATTTACCTGTCAGACAGGTAAATATCCAAAAATTTAATAATAACCTTGTAGTGAGGTGTGAGGAATCACACATCTTCATAATATGCTGGTGGAAGTGTTCACAGGTACAATATCTATATTTTGAAATATGGAAAACTCTACCAATGTACAATTACGAATTCAACCCAGTATTTGTCCTGTCTGCATATTCTTTTTCATATTCAAATGTGAGAACAATGACATGTATGTAAACAATTGAAACATTATTTGTATTATATGTGTACTAGTGATCACAACAAAACACTTGCTGTAAGAGGCCTTGATGTGTAATTTATGGCACATCCACACAATGAAATGCTATGTAGCAATAAAAATAATGGTGTGTCTCTTTGTATACTGGGATAGAATAACTTCTTAGATGTAATAAATAAAAACACAAAATGCATAACACTGAAGAAAACACTATGTCTGTGAAAAGAAGAGAGACAAAGAACAAATATAATACATACATTACTTTTATATGTATAATATATTCATAGAAAAGTAGGAGAAACTAACAACTTTGGGTGTCTGAAGCAAGAAGAATTAGGTGTCTGGGGTTAGGATTGAGATAGGGTTTCCTAAACCCTGGGCTGCAGGGCGGTACTGGTCTGTGGCCTGTTAGGAACCCAGCTACCAGGGAAGCTCACCTGAGCTCTGCCTCCTGTCCCTGCCCCTCGACCCCGCCCTGCCTGTAGAAAAACAGATCCCTGGTTCCAA
Organism: Anoura caudifer; assembly: GCA_004027475.1. NCBI lineage: Eukaryota > Metazoa > Chordata > Mammalia > Chiroptera > Phyllostomidae > Anoura > Anoura caudifer. Next base: position 2,329 of record PVKU01014098.1, read on the forward strand.
AAAGGTTGGGGAGCAATGCTCTATAGGGCATCTCCACCTGCCTCCCCTGGGTCCTGTGCTTACAGGGATGATGTCCTGGGCTGAGGCTGATGTGAAGTCTCTCCCCAGACCAACAATTTTTAAAAAAAAAAAGAAGCAGGAAAGCCACTGGGGAGAGGTAAGATGAGGGGGTGAGAGAGCCTCACAGGTGGTGGGGGAACTTGGGGAAAATAGGTGGGTGCTTTGGTATTTCCTGCTTCTCGGTCTCTTCAGGGGACCACTCACCTTGCTCTTCTTTTCAGAGGGTGGGGTCCACGTGGGGAAGGAGAATCCTGCTGCAGACAAAACAACAGTTTGTTAGGTGTGCGCGCGCGCGCGCGCGCGCGCATGCATGAGAGAGAGAGAGAGAGAGAAGAGAGACAGACAGACAGAGGGTTGGGGTGGGGGTCTGGAGTCAGGTCAGGCCAGGTAACTTCCCAGACTGTCATTTGGTAGCTCAGAGACTCTGGTTTAGGAATAGAAGAATATGGAAATTACCCCCACCCAGTTGGCACCTTTTCTTATTCACACGGAGTTCTCCTAGTGTCCTGTGGGTGAATGTGGTGACCTAGATGCTCTGTTGTCTGGAAGTGAATGGAATCAGCCTGAGTCTTACCTGTCTGCCACCCTCAGCTGGGGTGGGGGACAGAGACAGAGTGGGTCTTCTTGGGGACTGAGTAGAAAGGAAATGCTGCATGTCACCAGCAGGACCCATCTTGGGTTTCCGTAGTGGACTTTGTCCTAATTCCCAAAGGGTAGCCACTCACTGGCTGAGTTCTCCTTGGAATCCCATTGACACTATCAGGGCAGTGGTCCCCCCTCCATGCCAACCCTAAGACATCTTGAGAGAGATGGTCCAAGAACCACTCCTGAGGCAGGCCCTCCACAGATGAAGCTATATGACATGGGCAGGGAGAATGAAAAAGTTGCTGGACAGGACAGGGCCACCCAGACGGTGGCACCAAGTCCTGGTTGGTCATTGGGGCCTGATGTCCAGCCAGGCATCCCCAGTGCCTTTTTCTCATTCCTAAGAAGGCATCCCCTAGACTGGCAGGGAGTGGCAAGAATCTATGTCTGAGGAAGACCCTCAGAGGTGAGGGCTGGCTGGCTTGAGAGGGGAGCCAGTGTGATGGGTGAGGAGTGGCAGATGCTCTTTTTGCTCTGGCCCTTTGGTCTCCCACCTGATGGTGCCCTCTTGTAGCCTGGTTCAGATGGGAACCTCTTCCATTTACCTGACTCTTCAAGTTTGCGTGTGTGGAGTGGGGTCTGTGTCGTCCTGCCCAGACCCGACCCAACACTTTTCTGGGTCCTCATCATCTGCGTTGTCCTCATGTGGTGAGCTGAAATTATTGGGGTGGGGAGTCAGGGGGTCACTTACATGGGTAAGTAGATGGAGTCTGAGCAGCTGAGAAGTGGGGCCAGGGTGCGGGGGTTATTGGTTGGGGACAGGGCTGGCCAGGGAAGGTTGGCCCACCCTAGAACTCCCCATTCTTGTGTTTCTGGACAAACTTATGGGGTCTGTCAGAGGCCAGGTGTGTATGGTGTGGCCAAGCTCACGTGTGCTGCAGTGGGGGAAGGTCTCGGTCTGGCAGTCACTGGTGATGGTGGAGAGGATGGATATTGTGCTGGAACACAATGCACTATGAGGTCCTGAAGAGTCTTGGATGTCATCCCTCTCTTTTATGGAAATAAGATGCCAGAAAGGCAGGAGGGATACTTTGAACTTCCAGAAACGACTCTGGAGAGTTTTGGGCCTTGGATTTCAGAGAGGGCAGGTGACTAAGTAGGACAGCCCTCTTATGTTATGGAAAGTGGGGCAAAGGACCTGAAACTTCACAGACAAGCAGGTGGAAAACACAGGGAGGTTCTTACCTTGACATGTGTTCTCATTTTCATTCCTGAACTCTGTTGCCCCAGAATGAAGCCTATATCCTGAGTTGCACCTGCAGTAATAGCTCCCCTCTCTGTTCTGGCAGTTGGCGAATTTCCCACAGGACACTGAGGGTAGTTCACACTCATTGATGTCTGGAACAGGACAAAGGGTAGCATCCTAAGGGTATGAATTCCCACAAGGCAGAGAACCTAGCTTCCAGCCTGATGCCACCATGGGGGCTGGACAGAACTCAGATCCTGCCTGGCATTTTGGAGGCTTGGGCTGAGCTGGAGCCAGATGCTCCAGAAAGCCTGGTGACTTATGTGGTTATATCTGCTCTCTGGTTGAGCCTTCTGTGTCATGATGGGGCTGGAAGGATGTCTGTATCCCTTTCTTCAAGCCTTGAGGGGTAGACAGAGGCACTGACTCAGGCTCCAGACCATCCCTTACAGTGCAGGACTACCAGGGCCATAGGCATCACCTCCAGTCAGGGTGGCAGTGGCATTGAAGAATGCCCTCAATGCTGAGGTAGAGGAGAAAGTCATGCATGCCTGGGGGCTGTCCAGGGTGACATCATCTTTCATACCTGAGGGTAGAGCCAGGTTGTCAGACACCAGCCCACTGATGGCTTCCATCCTCCTTTAATCACAGCAGCCACAGTGCACCCCACATTCCTCACCAGACACTCCCTCTGACACAGTGTCAAGCCTTTTCAGATGCCACAGGATGTCTCAGAGGGAGTCTTACTATCTCTACCCCTGAGGGTAGTCCCTCCTTATCAGAGCCCATCCTGTGAAATGAGGAAACAGCAAAGCAGCACGAAAGTGCCCACAGGTGAGTCATGGGGTGTATTTTCTGGCATCTTACCTTCCACTGTTCTTTGAAAGTGAGAGGAAAGATGCCCATGAGCCAGGTCCCCTTTGAGTAGCTATGGGATCCCCAGAGCAGGGGCTGGACACCCCTGGGTAACAATAATAACAACAACTCAGTAAGAACCAGGAACATAAGATGAATAAAAAATACAGGGACAGAATGTTTGACCCTATACATGCCAATCAAGGGGCCAAGGACTTCAGAGCTTGAAAACTCTCATGGTGTTAGGATGGGCAGGCAACCGGTCTTCCCCAGATCAGAGTTTCTTCTCCACGTTCTTGGATTTACTTTCTAAGGCCCAAGGCCCAGGCATGGGGTTTTAGCCCCAGGACACAAGAGAAATTGGGAGGGATGAACACGTGAGGGATTCCTGTGCATTCCCTACAGGGGTAATAGGACCTCCCTCCTTTGTTCTCAGTTGGTAACAATGACTGGAGATCTGTCTTCAAGTTTGATAAGATGGGGTGGAATAGAGTGGAGGAGAGCTTGGAATGAGGTTTGTGGAGGAGAAGTCATGAGGACAGGAAATTCCTCGACCCAGCAAGTGTGCTCCCTGCAAGGAGCTGGAACCCAGGCACATGAGTCTCAGGATCTCCTCCCGTGTGCATCCAGGCTACAAGTTTCCCTGAGACACACACATGCGAATGCACAAAGGACCTTTAGGAATATCTCTAGGGTCACGGACAGGCTGGGCACTAGTCGCAACACCTTTTTATCTGATAAGTCAACTTTTCTCCTAATGTTAAGTAACAACATGATACTTAGAAAAACAAAGAAAATAGAAAAATTGAAGACAAAAAAATTACCCATGAGTCCACCACACAGAGTCCTGGGAAATTTTAGAGATTTTTTTCTCGTTGCTTCAAATATATTAGGAATGTTTTATTAGCAGTAAATATTTACTCAAGACCATTTCGAGTGTATCAATGGTATTTCCTGGTATAAAAATCATGTAATTTCCTTCCCTTCCCCACCCCTTTTTTGTTGAGGTAAAATGTGCACATAACATAAAATTTACTATTGTAACCATTTAAGAAAATCTTTACCCAAGGACATGCTTATTGATTTTAAAGAGAGGGGAGAGGAAGGAGGGAGAGAGGGACAGAAACGTTAATCAGTTGCTTCTCCTATGTGTAACTTAGTCATGTGCTCTAACCAGGAATTGAACCTGCAACCTTTTGGTTTATAGGACAACACTCCAACCAACTGAGCCACATTAGCCAGGAAGACTATCATAACCATTTTTTAATAACATAAGTTCCTTTTATGATACTGTACTATTGAAGAGTAAAAACCCTTTAGTTTTAGACTGACATCTGGGTTGTACCACCTTATTAATTCTGTGACTTTGGATAAATCACTCAATCTCTTGAGCCCAATTATGAACATTTTAAAAAGGATGCTACCCTGAAACCATATGACTTTTAGGGGTTAAGCTCCTTGACATTGGTCTTGGCAAAGAATTTTTTGGGTTTGACTCCAGAAGCATAAATAGACAAATGGAAGTACCTCAAATTAAAAACTGCACAGCAACAAAACCATCAACAAAATGAAAAGGCAATGTACAATTTGGTAGAAAAATATTTGCAAATCATATGTCTGATAAGTGTTAACATTCAACACATGCAAATAACTCATATAACTTGATAGAAAAACCCCTAAACATCCAATATAGAAATTGGCAGAGGATTAGATAGGCATTTTCCAAAGAAGGCATTCAAATGGCCAACAGGTAAATAAAAAGTTGCTCAACATCACTAATCATCAGGGAAATGCATTTTAAAACCATAATAATGTGGGAAAGAAGAGAAAGGGATGTAAATGAACATGAATGAGGGCCCTATGGATGGAGCCAAGGAGGGGTGGGATTGAGGGTGGGAGGTGGGCCTGGGTGAGCGGGGGAAGTGGTGGTGGGAAAATGGAGTCAACTGTATTTGAATATCAATTAAAAAAGTAAAAAAAAAAAATCAAATATTTGTAACCTTGAACCCTTTATAATGACTGTTGTAAAAAAAGCAAGAAATAATAAGTGTTTGTGAGGATGTGGAGCAAAGGGAACCCTTGTGCACTGTTAGTGTATTGTAAACTGGTGCAGCCATTATGGAAAATAGTATGGAAGTGCCTCAAAAAATTAAAAATAGAACTATTATATGATCCAGCAATTCCACCTGTGGGTATTTATCTGAAGAAATCCAAAACACTAACTAAAAAGGATACCTGCATACCCATGTTCATTGCAGCATTATTTCGAAGAGCCAAAGTATGTAAATACCCTATTGATGAGTGAATAGATAATAAAAACATGTATGCATACAGTGAAATGTTATTCAGCTGTAACAGAGAAGGAAATCCTGTCATTTATAACAACATGGATACAGTTTTTTGAGCATTATATTAACTGAAATAAGATAGACAAAGACAAAAACTATATAATCTCACATGTGGGATCTAAAAAACTAACACATAGACACATGTGGTTTGCAGAGGTAGGGAGTGAGGGGCGGGAATAATGGTTTGGAAACAAAACCAACTAGTCCTGCCTGGATCAAGGAGCTGCCGTGAGTCTGAGTGGGCAACCATGATCGTGAGTGGGCAGGATTCCTGGTGAACCTGAGCTGGTGGGGAGCCTGAGGTTCCAGACCCTGGTGTTTCTCTCATCCCATTGGTTCCATTATTTCTTCCCTTTTGTTGTGCAGCAATAATAAGAGTAACAGTGACAATAACTTGCATTTGTTGACAATTTTCTCTGTACAAGTCTTCACCTGTTCTTTACACAGGTAAATATTAAATCTCCATGTATGTAGGGAGGGTACAGTGATTACCCCCAATTTACAGACAAGCAAACTGAGGCAACGAGAGGAGACATACTTTCGTTAGTGTCAGAGAGCTAGTTGCTGGCAGAGCTAGACTTAGAACCCACACTGCCAAGCTCCTCTGTGTCTCAGCACTCTACCTACTGATCATGAAAACCTGATTGCCCACTTTCCTCCTCCTTCCTGGTCCTGCCACCTCTCTCTTATCCTTGATAAAGTGCTCCTGTGCTGCTCTCAGGGACAAGGGCTCTGCATGCCCCACAACCTCCCCCCACAATCTCTGTATGCCCTCCACCCCTTCAAGCCTCTGTACCATCACAAGTCTCCTTGGGGTTGGTGATGATCTCCCCAGATGAAGAGCTGAATCCTGGAAGGCAGTGACAGGCAGTGGTGTTGACACATGTGGAGTGTGGGGGGCACCACGGAGCACAGGCTGTGGGGGCAGAGGCTGTGGAGTCAGAGGCTGTGGCAGCAGAGGCTGTGGAGGCAGAGGCTGTGGAGGCAGAGGCTGTGGGGACAGGGTTAGAAGGCCCAAGAAATGGAAGGAGCCAGTTGTTAGCTGGAGGTTCAAGAGTAGAGGTTGGGGAGAGAGACAGTTGTCATTAGAAGTGGAAGAGCTCCAAAAAATCCGAACATATAAGAAAAAAGAAATAGCTTTTCACATTTCTAGAGGACCATCCCTGAGCCTCACTTGCAAAACATCCTCCCTTCTCCCCTTGTTGGTGAGAGGAACCACACCCTGGCATGCCCTCCCTGTCTTCCAGCACTAACACCTCTGGCTGGGCAGACTCACCTCTAGCGTGCTGGTCTGCAGGTCCCAATGTCAACAGCAGCAGCACCAAGAATCCTGGGGCAGAAAGACAGAGAGGTGGCAAAAAGAGGAGAGTCGAGCTCCAATGTCAAGCATACCCTGAAAGCCTGGCCATTGCCTCCTTAGTAGGTGGCTCTGGACTTGCATCTCACAGCTTTCTAGTAGCTTCCCCAAGGCTCCTGTAGCTTACCTAGAATTGGACACTTAGCCTTTCCCCTCCATCCCAGACTTTTCCTTGCGGAACCTCAGGTGGCACAAATATGGGGACAGAATACAATCACGTGCCAATTAAGATGGGGATATACACTGAGAAAAGTGTCTTTAGGCAACTTTGTTGTGTCAATAGCATACAGTGCACTCACACAAACCTAGACGGTCCAGCCTAAGCTATGTGGTGCAGCCTACTGCTCCCGGGCTACGAACCTGTCCAGATGTTACTACACTAAATAATATAGGCAACAATGGTTAGTATTTGTGTGTCTCAACAGACGTATGCATAGAAAAGGTCTGGTAAAATACGACATAAAAGATTAAAAATATGGTACATCTGAGTAGGACACTTACCATGGGTGGAGCCTGCAGGACTGGAAGCTGCTTCGGGTGAGTCGGTGAGTGAGTGGCAAGTGAATGTGGAGGCCTGGGGCATTGCTGCACACTACTGCAGACTTACAAACACTGTACGCTTAGGCTACAATACATTGATAAAATTTCTTTTCTTTCTTTCATAATAAATTAACCTTAGTTTACTGTAACTTTTTTCCTTCTTTAAATCTTTTTGACTTCTCTGTAGTAACACTTAGCTTAAAACACAAACATATTGTATGGCTGTACAAAAGTATTTTCTTTCTTTATATATTTATTATATAAACCTTTTCTATTTAAATAATGTTTTTTATTTTAAACTTTTTTGTTCAAAACTCAGGTACAAACACACACATTAGTTTAGGCCTGCACAGGGTCAGGATCATCAACATCACTGCCTCCACCTCCGCATCTCGTCCCACTGGGAGGTCTTCAGGGGCAATAACATGCATGGAGTTGTCATCTCCTAGGGTAACAGTGTCTTCTTCAGGAACACCTCCTGAAGGACCTGCCTGAGGCTCTTCTGGAGGAGGTGTCACTCTGTTCAGAAATATGTTCACAGTGGTTTGCTTGGTTTGTTTCTTTTTTTCATCACAGATTTGCTTGTAAGCAGAAACCTCACCATGAACTTTCCTCTCTAACAATGAAAGCCTTATGGTCTTGGGGTTCCATGTTTTCAATGATTTTAAAAGTTTGTCGAGATCTGTAAAAACTTCTGCTAAATGCTTCTATGTAAATCTTCTTAGGTATTCTTCTTTTTCTTCTCCTCCCACTTCCTTTTTTCTTGACTCTTCTTCAGCTCTGCATTCCTGTTCCAGTTCCCCAAACCCCTCATTAGTCGGTTCTCGGAACCCACCTCTAGGACCTCCGAGCTCCCCCATGTCCTCTTCCACACCCAGGTTAAGTAAGTTGTCTGCCATCTCATTCACAGCCTTGTTGATTTCTGCAGCCTCCTCATCCTTGGTAAGTCCTTTGAAGTCATACACGAACCTCTTGATGTTTTCTTTCAGATGCCATTCATATGCTCCTTAGTGACATCACCCCAAGCCCATGCAAGGTTCTCGATGCAGTCACAGGTGTTGTAACCCTTCTACAATTGCGTCTGTGTCTCCTTAGTGTCTTTCTCAGTTGCAACAATAACTTGGGCAAAGTTCCTCCCCAGGCAGCAAGGCTTGAAAGCTGCTGTAACTCTTTTATCCATTGGTTAAATTAAAGAGGTGGTGTTGGGAGACAAAATACCACATTGATATTAGGAAGAAGATCACCATTAAAAGAAGTATCGTATTTTGCCATGCATAATGTGCACTTAAACCCCCCCTCCCATTTTTGAGGGAAAAATAAGGATGCACATTATACATGGGTAGTACTAATTCCGTATCTATATAAATGTTTTTAATTTTTTAACTTATGTTTGTGCATTAAAAGTGTAACTCCAAAAAGCAATAAGGATATCCTTATGCAAAATGATACCCTGGAATGCAATAATTACTTTTATTTCTAAATATAAATAAGTACAAAATTGAATTAAAAAATTAAAATGAAAAATATTTTTCCTGAAAGTTTGGGCCAAAAACATGGGTGTGCATTTTACATGGGAGTGCATTATACATGGTGAAATATGGTATGTCCAGGAGCATTATCAACAATAAGCAAAATCTTAAATTCTATTACTATTTTAGCACTATTCTCCTAACATACTCCTCCATTTCACTGGCACAGCAATTTATGAAGGAGTCATGGAAGAGGAGCTGGGTCATCTGTGACTTCTTACTGCCAGGCAGTGTCCTGGCAGTGTGTGCTGACTGCTGTGCTGGAAGGCCCTGGGGTCCTCTCACTGCCAGGTCTCACAGGGTTTCCGTTGGTAGCCTGCAGCATGGCCCCCAAGCATGACCTTTATCCTGTCCTTAAAAGCCTCCAGCCCTGACCTTGACTTGGCCTCATTATGGATAAATGTCCTTTCAGGCATTCATTTCCAGAACAGGGAGGTTTCATCCATTTTGCCTGTTTGGTCTAGCAGGTAATTTTCTTCCACAGTCAGTTTATCTGGAGTCTCCAAAACATTCTTCAGCTGCCTTCACATCAGCACTCAGCCTCACCACTCAATTCCATGTCACACAATGAATAATGATTCCGGAAGCACTTAAACCACTTAGAACTGGCAGTAAATTTAATGCTGTAGTCCAGCCCAGCCTTTTCTTTCAACATTGCAAAGAAAGTTTTTGCTTTGTCCATGAACGTAAGAGTGCTGTAAGAGATACACTTTTTGTCTGGTCTTCAAACCATCTTTAGAAGTTTCTTTGTGTCTGATATAGGCCCTTCTTGAATTTTTGTTAGTCTTGTTGCCTTCAACAAAGCGGATCCTTTGACAGCCTCCTATCACATTGTTCTTGCCCTTCAAGATCATAGCCATCGTGGACGGGGACACGCCTGACTGGCGAGTGATAACCATCACTGATTTTCAACATTCCTAGTCCTTACTGACTTTTAATTTCATGTCTGGATCTGCCACTCAAGGTGACCTCTTACTGACAACATGAGCAGTGAATCCTCTATACCTAGGGGCCATGAGGAACAAAGCAACACGGGATTAAATCCAGTGCAGAGCCGATGATGCAATCAGGGGACTGTGAACACGAGATGTCTGAGGCTGCTGCCGGCATAACACAGCATGCCGTTTTAGAGCAAGTAGTTTTTTCATAAGTAGAAAGAGGATACTCTAAAATAATAATAAAAACCATAGGCTAGTAAATCCATAACTAGGAACAGTTGTTTATTATCACTATCAAGTAAATTGTACTTATATAATGGCATGCGCTATACTTTTACATGGCTGCAGGGCAGCAGGTTTGCTTACACCATTGCCACAAACAGGTGAGTAACGCGTTGCTCTGTGACGTTGCCACAAGCTACTCTGTCACTAAGTGACAGGAACTTTTTCGCTCCATTATAATCTTATGGGACCACCATCATATGTGTGGTCATACTTAAACGTATGACACAGACTGCTGACAGGGACACATCCTAGAAACTCTAACTCTCCCAATGGAGGGAATAAATCTTGAAGAAGAAAGTCCTCAGATTGGCGTGTCTTTGCCCAGGTCCAGGTTCTTGTTCTTTGGCAATGGCACAGATCTGCTTTGTGAGAGCCCCACTCTACTCTCTCTTCCCCAGTGAGTAGGTGCCTTTTCTTAGTCACATGGAGGCACCCACCCTATGGGTGAATGTGGTGGCCTCGATGCTGCATTGTCTAGAAGTGGCCCTGGGTCTCCCCACCTGTCAGCCCTGTTACCCTCAGCTTACTTGGGCAGCTCCCAGGTGGGGCAGGAACATTATGGCCACCTTAGTCCTAGCCTGAGGATTTGGACAAAGGCCAAGGTGGGTCTTCCTGGAACCAAGTGCAGGAGAAATGCTGCGTTCCCACAGCAGTACCCATCTTGGCTCCCAGTGATGGCCTGTGTCCTGCCTCCCCCAGGGAGGCTGATCTCTGCCTGAGTTCTGGAAATCCCAGAGACTCCGGGAGGCAGAGCTCTCCCATCCATGAACTGGACCAAAAACCACTCCTGGCATAGGCCTCTCAAGGGACTTACAAGACAGGTGTGGAGAGTGACCAATAAGCCAGACAGGCAAGGGCAACTAAGACAGTGAGTGTGAGGCTGGAATGAACCTGGGGGTTCACATCCGGTCCTGCAGCCTTGGGGTTGTAAAGGTGCTTTTTTGATCACTATGAAGACATCCCATGGACTGGCAGGAAGTGGTGAGAATCTACATCTCAGCACGGCCAGCCTTGGGTGAGAGCTAGATGGCTAGAGGAGACAGCATGTGCTTGTGGGGAGAGGTGGCAGGCATTACTGTCATCTCAGCCTATGGCCTCCCATCAGGGATGCAGTCCTGTGGGCCTTGCTGAGTGGGGCTTAGCCTTCATCTCTGTCCCTGTGTCATCTGGGTCATCATGGGGCCTGGGCTGACCTCCTTGGGAGAGGGTCCAGCCTGGGGCAATGACACCTTCTCTTTCTGTTTAGCCCAGATGGGAGCATCCTCCATTCATCTTACTCTTGAGTGTATGTGGGGGGATCCATGTCATCCTGCTACCCCTGACACAACGTCCTCCTGGGTCCCACTCATCTGTGTTGCCCACAGGCCCATGAGCTGAATTGTTGGGAAGTTCAGGGAAAATAGCTAGAGGCTTAGCAGCCAAAGAACCAGGCTGGGGAGCCAGGAGGTGTCTTCTCCAGGTGGGGCTGCTGGCCAGGGGCAAGGCAACCTGGATAGGTAGCCCCCCCCATTCAATCTCTCTACTCTTACATTTCTGCACAGGGTTCCTGGGTTCATCATGGCCCCTGGGTCCGAGAGGGCTCCTTGCATGGCCAAGCCCATGGGGGTTCCAGTCAGGGAAGCTCTAATTCCTTCACTGATGAAGAAGAGGATGAATATTGTGTTGAAATGCAGTGCACTGTAAGTTCTAGAACTATATTGAATTCCACCCCTTTCTTTGTTTTACCAAAATAAGATGCATATGGCAAGGGGGATGTTCCAAAATTGTGGAATTGAGACTCTGTGTGAGATGTGAAGCCTTGGGGTTGGGACACCAAGCAGATGCCCAGGACGGTCCTCTGATGCCTGGGGAAAGTGGGGTGAGTGGCCCCAAACACCACAGATGAGGAAACAGAAGATGCAGTGTCCTTCTTACCTTCACATGTGTCGTCACTTTCATTCCTGAACCCTGCCTCTGAAATAGGCTCATATCCTGGGCTACACATGCAGTAGCTTCCCTCTCCGTTCTCACACTCTGCATACATTCCACAGGACGCTGATGAGTTTGGTACACATTTACTGATGCCTGGAATGCAACAAGGTAAAGTGTCACCTCCAAAAGGCACGAGTTTACACAGGGCAGAAATCCTGGCCTCCAGTGTGACTGCCATGGGGACAGAACAGAACTAGCTCTTAGGTGGCACTCCTGGGGCTGGGCTGGTCAGAACCAGCTGCTCTAGAGCCCACTGACCTGTCTGCTCATCTCTACTATCTGGCTGCCCTGAGGGCACATAGAATCGGACCCTCTGCTGTGTCATGAGGGGGCGGGGGGGAGGGCTTCATCCCCTTCCCAGGCCTTGAGGAGTACATGGAAGCACTGACTCACCTCCAAACAGCACCACTGGAGACTTAGGGATGGGCTCTAGTCAGTATGACAACAGCATTGAAGTCCTTCTTTGACGCTGAGATAATGGGGGGAGTCATGGCTGGGGTATCTCCAGGGTGACATCATCATTCACACCCGAGGCTAGAGCCAGGTGGTTGAGCCCCTGCCCATTGATGGCTTCCATCCCGCAGTGGTCCACGTACACCCCACACTCCTCGTCAGGCACTCCCCCAGGTCCCAATGTGGGGTCTTTTCCAGATGCCCCAAGTTGTCCTTGGGGGGTCTTGCTACCCCTACCCCTTATCAGAACCCTTCATTTATGTGTAATGAGGAAGCGGCACAAAACTGCTCACAGCAGTGCTTCTGGCATCTTACCTCCCTGTTCTCTAAACGTGAGAGAGACAGATGCCAATGACCCGGGTCCCCACTGAATAGCTCGGAGATCCCCAGAGCAGAGGCTGCACACTATGACTCAAACAACAACAGCTTAACAAGAATCAGCAACATAAGAATGAATCAAAATGAAGGGAAGAATGTATGGTCCTGTACATTCCAACCAGGGGACCAAAGACTTCTTTTTTTCACTTTCTTTTTTTTTTTCAGTTTAAAATACTTTTTTTTACTGTTCAGGTACAGTTGTCTCCATTTCCCCCCCACCCGTCTCCCCTATCCCACCGACCCCCACCTACTATCCTCAATCTTGCCCCCCTTTGGCTTTGTCTATGGGTCCTTTATACATGTTCCTTGATGACCCTCCCCTTCTTTCCCTCACATATCCCCCTCCCACCTCCCCTCTGGTTACTGTCAGCTTGTTGTTTATTTCAGTCTCGGGTTGTATTTTGCTTGTTTGTTTGTTTCGCTGATTAGGTTCCACTCATAGGTGAGATCATACCAAAGACTTTTAGAGCCTGAAAGGACTCACAGTGTCATGATGAGTCAGGGCAGGCAACTGGTCTCCCCAGATCACAGTTCTCTTCTCTGCACCTGCACATTTCCCTTCTAAGGGCCAAGGCCCATCTGTGGGTGTTGGCACGAGCACATGAGAGGAAGCAGTAGGGATAGACATCCGAGAGATTCATGTTTAGTCCCTACCTGGGTAACGGGGCTTCCTCTTCTGTACTCAAGTAGTGGCAATGGCTGGAGATCTGTGTTAAAGGCTGACTGGATGGGGTGGAGTTGAGTGGAGGAGAGTTGAAAATAAGGTGTATGGATTGGGAGGACACGAGGATGGGAAATTCCTCACCTGACAGGTGCCCAGGTCAAGAGCTGAATCTGGGAATGTGGTGGGATTTACATATAAAGTTTGGAGGGGTCCATGGAGCATGGGTGTGGGGAGAAAGGCAGTGTGAATGGTGACCACAGTCAAAGGCTCAAGGAATGGATGAAGCCAGCTGCCAGCCGGGGGTCCACAGTAGAGGAGGGAAAGGAAGGGAAGAGATGGCTGCCATTGGAAGAGGAAATGGCACAAAACTCTGGACACTCAGGGAGGAAGAAACAGCTACTCTTATCTCCCGAAGACCATCTCTGTTCCTCACTTGCAGAAGAAGCCTCCTTTCTTCCACTGGTTGGTGAGAGGCCTCAAACCCCAGCATGACTCCCCAGATTATGTCACTAACAGGTTGCCTGGGAGACTCACCTCCAAGGTTCAGGTCTGCTGCTCCTGGTGTCAACAGCAGCAGCACCAAGAATCCTGGGGCAGAAAGACAGAGAAATGACAAAGTAGAGGACAGTCAAGTTCCAATGTCAACCCCTGTCAGCACAGCCATTGCCCCTTTAGTAGGTGGCTCTGGCCCTGCAGCCCGCAGCCCCCAGCAGCTCCTGGAGGCTCTCGACCTTACTGGGAATGGAGGAATAGGCCTTTCCCCTCCATGTGACAAGCTTCCCTGAGGAGTCACTGACATACATAGTCCTCACGGAACCCCAGATGTTACAGGTAAAGGGACAAAAAGCACACAGACGGCTGGTAACAGGGACATATCCTAGACACTCCACTATCTCCAAGTGGAGGTGCTACATCTTAAAGGAGAAAGTCCGGAGATTGGTGTGCCTTTGCCTAGACCCAGGTTCTATGTTCTCTGGCAATGACAGAAATCTGCTTTGAGGATTTCTCTTCCAGGATCACTTCTCCTGTTTACCACACAATTTCAGAGTATACAAAGATAGCATAGGTATTGGAGTCATACAGCCTCAAGTTTGAGTCCTCAAATGACGATGAGCAGGGCATTGAGCCCTGGAATTGCGAGAGGGGAGCTGACGAGAGGTGAGGAGTGAGAACTAAGGCCCCTGCAGGTAGAGCCAGTGTCTCCTGGGTCAGTGGCCTCTCCAGGTACAGCACCATGGCTTCTATGCCTCTGTCCAGATGAGCTCCTGGACCCCCTCTCATGCACCGAGGGCCCAGCCCTTGTCTGCCCTCTGGTGTGAAAGCCATGACAGGTACAAAGGAATGGAATGTTCCCTACAGGCAGTGAACGGACCACTTATTAGAGCCTGTGCCCATTTTCGTGAGCCATGAACCTCATGAAAGTCTTTAGGTCTGTGCGTCTTTACAGGATTTTCCCAAAACGTGCCCAGCATTAAAACAATAATGATGTTCCCAATTCAGATGATAAGAAATGTGGCTATTTTTATAAAAAACCAGGAAACAAATTGCAACTAATGAAGACAATATGTAAAGAATGCCTAACTTACTAGGTAACATGTAAGCGTTAAGGGAAATAAACACCAATCAGAATTCAGCTGATCTCACTGATACTGGTTTTTACTCTTTCCCTGTTATTGCCTTTTAAATCATTCCACGACCCACACAAAGCCTATAGGCTAAAGGATGATGTTTTTCTTAGTGTCGTGGAGTTTTCAGATAGTTTTGCTGTTTCTTCTTCTGAAAAAATTAGTATAAGTGGTATGATAGTAAATTTTATGATCCAATTTGGCTAGGCCAAAGCACACAGATAATTGTTTAAACCCTAGTGTAGATAGATGTTGCTGTGAAGGTTTTTTTTTCCTTTTAGACGAGACTAACAGTTAAATCAGTAGACTTTGAATAAAGCATATCACCCTCCATAATCTGCGTGGGTTTCACCCAATCAGTGGAAGAGAAAAAAGATTGGCCTCCCCTGAGGAAGAGGGAATTCAGCCTCCAGACTGCCTTTGGACTTGAATTCAGCGTGAAAGTCTTCCCTGGGTTCCCAGCCTGCCAGCCTGTCCTACAGATTTAATGAACCAATGCTTTTAAATCCGTGGGGATATAATGTGAAGCGTGGTGATTTAAATCCACACCCCCTCCACCTTATTGGCTGTTTCTCTGGTGAACTGAACTAATACAGGTAGTAAAATCAGAACTCTCTGTTACATCCTCACTGTCCCCTAAGAGTGACTTTCACCAACTTTTTCTTTGAGAGTTAATACAAATGAGCTAATACCCTTCTTAAAATTTCTTTCTTTTGTTTCTTATAAAAACAGTGGGAAAAAAAGCTAGATATGAAGAAGGACAGGGAATATTTTCAAGCTGTGTAGAGAGCTCCAGATAGCTTTAACTATCTATTGTCACTGTTATGATTCTACCTACCTGGCAGCAGCCTTAGACATCTGTTCCTCATGGTGCAGACGCCAGCAAGCCCAGCCACGGAGGACGTCTGATCTGGTCTGTGTGTGTTAAAAACACTCCCTGTTTTAAGTGAGCGTTGTGCCCTGGAGGAGGTGGCTTAGGAAACTTCTGGTCTGGGTGTTTTCTTCCCCAAATCTGCCCAATAATTAACTTTTCAGAGCACTTCTTTTTAAGGATTTGCTTAGTAACAAGTATTTGTACTGGAAACCTCCTTGTGGGTGATTTTCAATGCTTTTGCATAGGAAGATGTGATACTGGCACTCCAAGACTTCCCTAAATGAAGAATCACTTTACTTCACTTTATGCCCACATGAGGACCTTAGGTCAGAGTGAACAGAATTATCTATTTATTCTATTAGCAGACTTTTTAAAGGAAGTATAATTGACCTACAACACTATATAGTTTCAGGGGTATAGCACAATGATTTGATATTTGTTTATATTTTTAAATCATCAACACAGTAAGTATAGTTAACATTCATCACCATACAGAGTTATAAAATTTTTTTTTTGTGATGAGAACTTTTAAGATTACTGTGTTAGCAACTTTGAAATATGTTAATGAAGTATTATTAACTGTAGTCACCACGCTTTACATTGTATGCCCATGATTTATTTATCTTATCACTGGAAGTTTGTAGGTTTGACTCCCTTCATGCATTTCAACTCTCTACCCTTGCCTCTGGCAATCACTAGTCTGTTCCCTGTATCTATGGGTTTGATTTTATTTTTTAGATTTCACATAAAAGTTAGATCATACTTTATATTTCTTAGTCTATATGACTTATTTCCCTTAGCATCTCAAGGTCCATCTGTGGTGTCACAGTGGCAAGATTTCATTTTTTAATTGATGAATAATATCTCAATGTCTATATAACACATTTTAAAAATCCACTCGTCCATGGATGAACACTCAGATTGTTTCCTCATCTGTCTGCTGTAAACATTAGTGTGTATATATCTACCTGAGCTGGCATTTTCATATTCTTCAGATCATTACTGAGAAGTGGAATTGCTGGATGATATGATAATTTTATTTTTAAGTTTTTGGAATCTTCAGAATTTATTTTTAAGTTTTTATTTTGAAATAACATAGATTCACAGGGGTTGCAAAAACAATGCCATGATGCCATGTTTCCTGTTCACCCAGTTTTCCGCAAAGGTTACATTTTTATGTAATGAGAGTCAAATAGTTAAAAAAATTGGTATTGCTACAATGTGTGTGTTTAGTTCTGTGACTTTTATTATATGTGTTGACAGAAGACTTGAATAGATGCTCCTCCAAAGAGGACATATGGGTGGCCAGTACACATGTGAAAAGATGATCAAAATCACTAATCATCAGAGAAATGCAAATTAAAACCACAATGAGATATCACCTCACACAAGTCAGAACGTCTATCATCAATAAACCAACAAACAAACGTTATGAAGATGTGGATAAAAGGGAATCCTCGTGCACTGTTGGGTGTGGTGGGACTGCAAATTCGTCCATTCACTGTGGAAAACAGTAAAGAGGGTCCTTAAAAAATTAAAAATAAGACTATCTTATGCTCAGAAGTTCCACTTTTGGGTGTTGATCTGAAAAATCCCCATCCCTCAAAAAGATATATACACCCTTGTGTTCATTGTGGTATTATTTGCAATAGTCAAGAAATGGAAGCAACCTCAGTGCCCATCGACAGACAATTGGACAAAGACCATGCTGTACGTATCTACAGTGGAATCTAACTCGGCCATAAAAACAATGAAATCTTAATATGGCAACAACATGGATAAACCCACAGGGTATTATGCTGACTGAAATAAATCAGACAAAGACAAGTACCATGTGGTTTCACTTCTATGCGGAATGTAAAAAACAAAGTGAATGAACAAATAAAACATCAACATAGAGTCAGAGAACAGACTGATGTTTGACAGAGGGGAGGGGGATTTGGAGACTGGGTGAAAAGGTGAAGGAATTAAGAAGTACAAATTGGTAGTCTCAAAATAGTGATGAGGATATAATGTATAGCTAAGGAAATAATAGTCAGTAGTGTTGTAAAAATTATGTATGGTGCCAGGTGAATACTAGACTTATGGTGGTATCACTCTGTAAATTATATACAAGGGGCGGGCCCCCCAAACCCTGGAATTATCTTCTGGAGGGTGGACCCTTGTAGTACAGGCTTCTCCCACTAGGTGAGTGTACTAGAAACCCATCTGTATCAGTGTACCAGCTGGTGTTGTTGTGAGAGTCTATGTTCGGTCTCAGTGAATTGTTTTTGAAGACTCAATGTGTTTGCCCATTTCATGATGGGTGTTTTACGAGTGCACCTGCCCACAGTGCACTGAGTGTTCAGCAGTTTTTGACTGAAAACAGCATGACCCCTGTGCCCCACCCTCCCTATTTACCCGATTTCGCCCTAAGAGACTTTTTTGTGTGTGTTTCCATGGATGAAAAAAGTCCTCAAAGGGAAACGTTTTGCCTATGTGGAAGAGGTGAAACAAAACAATGGCAGAAGCACTAAAAGGCAACAAAGTGACGAGTTCAAAAACTGTTTTGAGCAGTGGAGAAACGTCTCTCCACAGGTGTGTTGCATCAAATGGAGAGTACTCTGAAGGTGACTAAAGTTTGAACATGTTAAGAATAAATACACAATTTTTTATAAATAAATTCCGTTTTTTGGGGGCCCCCCTTCATAAATGTCTAACCACTACACTGTACACCTGAAAGTAATATAAAATAATATTAAATGTTAAAAGTAACTGAAAATGAAAAAATAAAACAGAAAAAGGAGTCAATAAGTATGCTGCCAGAAGGGACAGATGCTGAGGACGCCAGCAGTCAGAGTTGGTGCGGTGCACAGGCTGAGCAGGATGTGTGCGCCCTGTTCACTGCACACTTGCGGACCACACTGGACAGGAGCACGCTTGAGTGCCAGTCTCACTGCATGTCTGCACGCACAAATAGTGATCAGTGCAAATGTGTCCATTACAGCTGTAATAGAGATGCAACTGGGAGCTGTTTCACTGCAAATTGCACTTTTATTTTTTTCTAGGTTTTCAATTATTTACTGTATGGGTTTTGCTTTAGTCTTGCCTAGGATATTGTACTTATTCTAATATTTTGATAACTCTGGTAGATTTTTAATATGCCTGGAACTTTTTATTAAATAATATTTTTAAATGAGTAGAGTGTTTTCCTGACACTGTTCTGGGGGTAGACTATATTGTCTTTCTTGACTTCATATGTAAAGTTTCACACATTAATTCAAAATGCCATTTCTATTAAATATTATACTGTTATATATGATGTATTTTTTATTTTCTTTCATTGATCCACTTTTTTCATTCCTGAAACAATACTATACTTTCAAAATGCCATGGTTAGGCTTTTATAGATGTTGTAAGGCAAATCTGTATTTTATGTCATATAAATCCAAATCTGGACTTGGATAAGAAGAGATTTTAATTAGAAAAATTATTTTAATAGGGAGAAGTCTCTGATCTCAGAAATCTGTGAGCATCTCAAAATCATATAGAAAAAGAGATTTCTTGTATCAGGTGAAGGAGGAAACAGGCAGAGACGAGCAGAGTCTTTGGAGGGGAAGCTGGATGAACAGGGGAAAATATCAAAGGGTGGTGACGCAAATGGGTGTCTGCGGTCAGCTCTCTCTCGACAGGCGCTGATGAGAGGAGCATTTACACTTTTTTGTGTGTGTGCTTGCTCAGACTTGGAGATAAGCCACGGGTAAGAAATAGGCATTTGTGAACACTTGATCACTTACTATTCTTCATAATTGTGCTATCGCTTCTATTATATTTTTCTTCTACATGAACTTTATAAGTAAGTGACTAAGTTCCATGAAAAAAATGTCTTGGGACATTGATTCTGATTGCATTGCCTGTGTAGATTAATTTGGAGTTAATAGCTTTTGTATAACATTAAGATTCTTCCATCCCATCAGTAAAATTCTATCTTTAGGCAGGTAATGATTTTTCTTTCTTTCTTTTTAAAAATTTAATCTTTATTGTTTTTTTACATTACCTTCTAGTGCCTTTATACCCCTTTCCCTAGCAATCACCACACTGTTGTCCATGTCCATGAGTCTTTTTTCCTTTTTGCTCCAGCCCCAAACCTCCTCCCCACACTAGCTGTCATCTGCTCTCCATCTATGAGTCTGTTCCCATTTTCCTTGTTAGTTCGGTTTGTTCATTAGATTCCACATATGAGTGAAAACATGTGGTATTTGTCTTTCTCTGACTGGCTTATTTTGCTTAGCATAATGTTCTCCAGGTCCATCCATACCCTTGCAAAGAGTAAAATTTTCTTCTTTTTAACAGCCAAGTAGTATTTTCCATTGTGTAAATGTCCCACAGTTGTTTTATCCACTTATCTACCAACGGACACTTGGGCTGCTTCCATGGCGATTGTAAATAACCGTGCAAGGAACAGAGGGGTGCTTATGTTCTTTCGAATTAGTATTTTGGGTTCATTCAGATATATTTACGGAAGTGGGATTGCTGGGTCAAAAGGCAGATCCATTTTTAATTTATCGAGTTACCTCAATACTGCTTTTCACAGTGGCTGCACCAGTCTGCATTCCCACCAACAGTGTGAAAAGTTCCCTTTTCTGCATATCCTCACCAGCACTTGTTTGTTGATTTCCTGATGACAGCCATTCTGACAGGTGTGAGATAGTATCTCATTGTGATTTTAATTTGCATTTCTCTGGTAATTAGCGATGTTGAACATTTAAAAAAAATATTTTATTTCTTTATTTTTAGAGAAAGGGGAAGGGAAGGAGAAAGAGAGAGAGAAACATCAGTGTGTGGTTGCCTCTCACCTGGCCCCCACTGGAGACCTGGCCTGCAACCCAGGCATGTGCCCTGACTGGGAATCGAACCTCGACCCTTTGGTTTGCAGCTCTCAATCCACTGAGCTACACCAGCCAGGGCGATGTTGAACATTTTTTAATATGTCTATTGGCCATCTGTATGCCCTCTTTGGAGAACTGTCCATTTGGGTCCTTTGCCTATTTTTTAATTGAGTTTTTTTTTTTTTTGTATTTGTAAGTACTTTGTAAATTTTGGATATTAATCCCTTATCAGATGTATCGGTGAATATGTTTTCCTATTCTGTGGGTTGTCTTTGTATTTTGTTTATGATTTCCTTTGCTGTGCAAAATCTTCTCAGCTCGATGTAGTCCCATTTGTTTATTTTTTCTTTTGTTGCCCTTGCCTGGGAAATATATCTGATAAAAAATTGCTATGAGCAATGTCTGAGATTTTGCTGCCTATGTTTTCTTGTAGGATTTTTATGGTTTTGGGTCTAATGTTTAAGTCTTTGACCCATTTTGAATTTATTCTTTTGGGTGTTGTGAGAAGGTGGTCTAGTTTCATTTTCCTACATGTATCCATCCAACTTTCCCAACATCATTTATTGAATAAACTATCACCTGCCCATTTTATGTGCTTGTTTCTTCTGCCAAATGTTAATTGACTATAAAGATGTGGGTTTATTTCTGGGCTCTATTCTGTTCCATTGATCTATGTGTCTGTTTTTATGCCAGTTCCATGCTGTTTTGATTACAATGGCCTTATAGTACAGTTTGATATTAGGTAGCATGATTCCTCCAACTTTGTTCTTCTTTCTTAGGGTCACTGTCACTATGCCAGGGCCTTTTGTGGTTCCATATACATTTCTGAAATATTTGTTCTAGTTCTACGAAATATGTCATTGGAATCTAGATAGGAATTGCATTGAATCTATAGATTCCTCTGGGTAGTACAGACATTTTAATGATGTTAATTCTTCCTATCCGTGAACGTGTATATGCTTCCACTTACTTGTATCTTCTTCAATTTCTTTCCTCAGTGTCTTACATTTTTCTGAGTACAGGTCTTTTACATCCTTGATTAGGTTTATTCCTAGGTATTTTAGTTGTTTTTGAATCAATTGTGAATGGGACTGTTTTCTTGATTTCCCTTTCTGTTAGTTCATTGTTGGCATATAAAAATGCAACTGATTTCTGGATATTAATTTTGTATCCTGCTACTTTGCTGAATTCATTGATCAGTTCTAGCAGTTTTTTTTTGGTGGAATCTTTGGGGTTCTTGATGTACAGAATCATGCAATCTGTGAATAAAGACAGTTTTACTACTTCCTTTCCAATCCGGATGCCTTTTATTTCTTTTTCATGTCTGGTTGCTGTGGTTAGGACTTCCAGTACTATGCTGAATAAATGAGGTGAAAGCAGGCATCCTTGTGTTCCAGATCTGAAGTAGAACACTTGTAGTTTTGCCTGCTGAGTATGATGCTGGCAGTGGGTTTGTCATATGTGGCCTTTGTTATGTTTAGGTATGTTCCCTCTATTCCCACTTTGCTGAGAGCTTTTATCATAAATGGGTGCTGGATTTTATCAAATGGTTTTTCTGCATCTGTTGATATTATCCTGTGGTTTTTATCCTTCAATTTGTTTATGTGGTGAATTGCATTTATTCATTTGCTAATTTTGTACCAGCCTTGCATTTCTGGAGTAAATCCCACTTGATCATGGTGTATGATCTTCTTGATGCATTGCTGTATTCAGTTTGCTAATATTTTGTTGAGGATTTTAGCATCTATGCTTATCAGAGATATTGACCTATAATTTTCTTTCTTTGTAGAATCTTTATCTGGTTTTGGAGTAAGAATAATGCCGGCCTCATAAAATGAGTTTGGAGGCCTCCTTCCTCTTGAATTCTATGAAATAGTTTGAGAAGCAGATACTTTATATAGTATTGTCCTTGAGAATTTTATGCATTTCTTTTCTTAATTAATTAATTATGTTTAATTGTTGTTCAAGTAGTTTTCTGCCTTCCCCC
>PVKU01014099.1:0-24882 GCA_004027475.1 Anoura caudifer
ACTTGAATGTCCATCTTCCACTGAGACCTTTGTGTTACTCAATTGGTGACATCTGCATCTGCCCTTCACCTGCCTGGGGGGAAGGATATTAATTTTTTTTTTCTGAAAACATCCCAACCCTCCATTTGCTCCAAAAATGTGACCAGTACTGGCTTAGAAACAACAAGACCTGTGTACAAAATAAATATTATTATTTTTTTAAAGATTCCCCATTTCCAATCCACATTGTGCTCAGGTAAGAACACTGTAGGAAAATTAAAATATTCTAGAAGATTGCTTTCCAAAATCATGTTTCCTGATAGAACCTGAAGTGTTCTAACAATACATAAATTGTTCAGTAGGTTCCTGAGGACCATAGTTCTCAAAGTCTTTATTTTCTACACATGATAACCTCCAAGTTCTCCCTTGTGATCATAAATCTAAAAGTCTACCGGACAAAGTCAAGTCCGCCAAAGATGTTATATAAAGAAAATCCTGTGGGTGGAGCAGGAAATGTGAAGGAAGTCAACCTCACCTAAGGAGACCAGGTTGCTGTAATTCTCCAACATCGCATCTGAGTACAATTTCCACTAGGCTTGGTCCAGGCATTCCCATTGCTCCCTAGAGAAATCTACAGAGACATCCTTGAAGAACAAGGACTGCTGAATAAAAAAGAGGCAAATTTATCAAGGAGACACCAGCACAGTTCTCAGTGTCATCTAACACAAAAAGTGAGAAGTGGTTTTGACCTAGGAGATATCCTTCATCATTCAGTAAGGCCATTTTGACCCTCTAACACTCTAATGTACTTGTAACACTGACTAGTGAGGATAATACATGTCTACAAAATCCACTGCAAAAACATTACTTTTCAGGAAAATAAACTTAAAATGAAGGAACACACAAAGGCATATGGATTGTTGAGTGCTGTGTTTGTATTGTTATGGAAAATAATTTGGAAAATAATGACTGTGGCGCGATTCGGGGTAATGGAGTGAGGCTTTATTACATGTGCGGACCCAGAGGAGGCAGTCTCCAAATTCTGGGCCCCAATCCTTGGCTGAGCAGGGCTTTCATTGCTGTCCAAACACCCTATCCTATGTGGCAAAAGTAGGAGGTGCAGAAGCTGATGCAAAAATAACTCTAGGATGGAGGCATCCTTATCAGAAGCTGGGTGTACAGAGGCCAAAGCAGAAGTTATGACTACCTAACCGAAACCAGACAGTTTTGCAGTTTCTAAGTAACCTAAACAAAACTCTTTCCCAGTTCCTGGTCCCTCTTCTGGGTCACCTTGTCCTAGTTGACTTTTCTTCTACATTCCCCCCTTTTGATGCTGAGACATATTATTATCCTCAGTATCAATAGCTAAATTCGGGGTTACTATCTACTTGGGGTAGTCTATTATAATGGTGTCTCTGGAGAGAAAGGATTTTTGCTGTTGCCTTTCTAGTAACTGTAGTTGCTATCTGTTGGACTAAAGTCCGAAGCAGGCATGGACCAACTGTAATAGCTAGGAACAATAATAATAAAGGGCCTATTACTGGAGCTAAAACTGAATACATGATAGATTGCCACCAAGGGGTGGATGTCCAAGGTTGGTCCTGGTTCTTAATCTTGTTCTGGACATCCTGGAGTTTGTGGATATTTTCTTCTACCAAAGCTGTGGGGTCCTGTACTCTGGTGAAACGCATGGAATCTCCTCCCTCTGGCAAAGTTTATAATCATATAAAGGACAATGGACAAAAGTCTCATCTTCTTGTAACTACTTCCGGCTGGACATGGATGTCGTCTTACCTACCTTTGGGTCAGGGGTGCCCTGAAAGGGAGGGGGGTGCAGCACAGAGGGAGTCCTTCCTGTAAGGGGAAGGACTTTACAGAATCCTGGTCAGTTGGCAATCACCAGGAAGTCGTAGGCTTGGTGTCCAAAGGCTGGCATTACTGGACAGTTGGCATTCTGGTCAGGTCATATTCTGGAGGAGATAGATTTGAAAAGACAGTTGGAAGCACAATTAAATCATAATCACTAAATGGCCAAGGCAGGGTCTTAGATAAAGAAGTGGCTTATCTGGAGGAAGGTATACATGGCATGTTACACCTATCCAAAACTCTGGTGCCCAAGTATACTTCACTGGGGCTGAGGGGACTATATTGGGATTTCCCTCCTTTCAGATATCTGGGCCCTTTCTGTCCAGGCCATCAAGACAGAAAAGGGCAAATTAGTTCTAAAGTGAAGCCCACGGACTACCCCAACCCTTCACCAACCCAACCACTTAGTTCAGCCAAATTGTTGAGCCTCATGGGGCAACAATGAAAATGGGCTTCTCAAGTGAGGCCTATATTGCAACCAATCACTCAGGTAATGAGGTCATAGGCATACTCCCTATGGAAACAGAAAAACACACAGGTTAATTCATACAACAATCCCCAAAACAGTATCTGTGGCTGTGAGATGGTCCTTTGGGAAGACACTCAGTTGCAAGGTCCTTCCTGCCTGTAATTGTACATCCTTGGTGACATTACAGACCCAGTTTCAACTTTCAAATGAAAGCAAACTTCCAAGACAGTTAGCTGCGCCATTCTGATGTCTGATACTGAGCTTTGTGATTTTCCTTAAATCACACTTTTTCTCCTTAAAATCACCCTGGTTATTACAGGGACTACTTTGGGTCCTGCTTTTAATTTTGACTGTTTGTTTGCATAAACACACCAAGAGCAGCCTAGATCACCTATGATCTTTAGGTCTGCTTTGCTGGAACTCACACAGGGAACCCTTAGATTGACTTCTCAGTCTGCCCCTCGGGGCACAGAAGCAGAGCCACACAGCTGTCATCTGGCTTCGCCTGCACCAGTCGTTGCACTCAAATCCTTGAGCCTTCCATTGTGCCTTCAGGTTCCTTTTTAGCCATCTTTCAGGAAAGCAACCTTCGTTCCTTCCCTGGAAAGACTGGCACAAACCGCACAACCAACCAAAGTACCAGGCTTTTTCTTGTGGGCTTTTGCTAGCTTTGCAAGTCAATCCCAGTTCCTCAAGGCTTTCTGGTGACAACCAGAACCCATACTTGCTTCCTTCAGGTGTGGCATTCCAGTCAAAGTCTTAGTTAACAAAACCACTATTAACGACTAGTCTTACTGGTTTTATGCAAAGAAACCTTATGTCATGAATCACTCCATCAGAATGCCAAATTCTGGAGGGATGAGGTAGGGAGAAAAATACAAAGTACGAAGGAAAATCCTTTTCCTTCTAATATCACCAAAATTGCATCTCTATGCCTTATACATTCCATTACTAACTAACACCACATAATTCCTTCCCAAAACTTTCACTTTTCCATTTATCTTTATAGTTTCCCACAGACCTTCTGCAATGTTCACAAACCTTCCAATCTTCCTTTTCCTTGTTCACTTTCCTACAGATTATGAAGTTTCAACCTTCCCTGGAATCCTCAATTTCCTTTTCAGAGCAGGTACAGAGCAATATCTGAAACAATACACAGG
The DNA here is from genome assembly GCA_004027475.1 of Anoura caudifer. Lineage (NCBI taxonomy): Eukaryota > Metazoa > Chordata > Mammalia > Chiroptera > Phyllostomidae > Anoura > Anoura caudifer. Next base: position 3,475 of record PVKU01014099.1, read on the forward strand.
TAGTGTATTGGTGTGTCCATTGGTGCCTCACAGAGACATGCTCTTTCAGGCCCAGTCTCTTGGCAGGGACATGCTCTTTCACCTCAGACTGAAACACATCAGCCCCAAATGACCCTTCCTGGGTCCCAAGTGACAAGGGCATTCTCCCCAACTGGTTACAGGCGACCTTAAATTAGGTCTTACAGATACAGGATTCTGCTCAGAAACAATATCCTACTGAAACCACATTCCCATAATACCAGAAAAAGTGCAGTTGAGGTTTCCTTTCTTCCAGGTTTAAAACTTTCACATCCTTTATACATACTCCTACACATCCAGATTTAACCATTATTCACTTTTAATCCTAATTTCTTTCCCACACTGGGAAGGACTGTACTTAAACTTAGCATGCGGCAGCAAAAAATCCCTAGCACCACTGGTACCTTCCACTAAAAAAAGTCCCTAAATTTGCAGGCACATCTTGCAGTTTTCCTAAAGCTTAGACCTTGCAAACACCTTATCAGCACAGAGGGAGTCCTTGGGCCTCCATTAAAGACCTTCATAACCACAGCCATCTGTGTCCTTGTCCAGCTAGGAGGTTGGTTACAGCATGTGGCCCGTGAAGGCTAGTCTCCTGTCCCAAGGTTAGCTTATCTGTCTCCTTCAGGAGGATTACTGTGGCTACTATCGCCCTCAAGCAAGGGGCGGGGGGCAATCCTGCTGCAACATTGTCTAGCTGCTTGGACAGATAGGCTACAGGCTTGTGCCAAGGTCCGACCTCCTGAGTCAGGACCCCTAGGGCTACCTTATCTCGTTCATGGGCAAACAGGGAGAACGGCTTGTCAGGATTGGGCAGGCTGAGGGCTGGAGCTCTGACCAGGAGTTCTTTTAGTTTTTCAAAGGCACTCTGCTTCTCTGGTCCCCAGTTGAATGGGGCAGTCTCGGCCCCCCTTAGGGCCCGGTACAGTGGTTTAGCTATTTCTGCATACCCTGGAATCCATATTCGGCTCAATCCAGCTGTCCCTAAAAATTCCCAAAGCTGTTTTCTGCTCGTGGGTCTGGTTTGCTGACTGATTACAGCCCTTCTTTCAGTTCCTAATGTCCTTCAAGTCTAGACACGTGAAATGCGAAGCAGTTGGGGGTGGGGTAGCTGGTTCAGCAACGTATAGGGGTTGGGTACAGTTGGGTGCAGGCTCAGAGTGACCTCATTGACTGCTCAGAGATCCTGCACAGGGCAATATCCAGACCCATCTGGCTTCTTAACAGGGGGAATGGTGTGTTCCACTGTGACTGGCAGGGGACCAGTATCCCTATCCTGGCTCCCTTGGGTATGTGGTACTGCCTGAGACAGCGAGGCTGCACCCCCGGTTTCAAATCTATGATTTCTGGAGTGCGGCCAGTGGCAAGTACTGGCAGATTTCCTTCTGCCCATATGCTCCCCACATTTCCTCCCCTTACAGCGCAGACAAACAAAGGGTTTTAAGGTTCTCTCACTCGCCCGCCTGGCCTCTCCTCTCTCAAGGAACTTAGGTCTGTCTTAACTAAGGTTGCCCGCAGAGTCCGGGTTTGCTTCCCAGCCATTATGCCGTATGACGGACCGAGGAACCGCAGGTTAGGGCCCACTCATGCTCCGTAGGCTGACGCCCGTGGAGCCACAAACACATTCACTCTCTTTCACACACACAAATTCTCAGAGTTTATTACTTTTCCCTCCCGGAGAAAGGGAAACCTGGTCCGGATACCTGATGCCACTAGGGCCCGAGTTCCCTCCCGAGAGAGGGAAACCTTATCTGGATGCCTGAGGCCACTGGGGCCTGAGAGTGAGATCAGCCCCCTTTCCACTACAAAAGTGGACCTGGTCTCCGGTCTGGTCCCCGGGGCACTTACCGATCTGGCGCCTTCCAGACAAGATTCAGTCCACTTTCCCCACCTGCCTGGGTTGAAGAGCGGCTTGGAACCCCAGGTGGAGGCGAGCCGCAGATTTCCAGGACCTGAAATCACCAGGGCATGTGCTTCCCTCCAGCTGCTGGCTCGCCCCATCAGTCCCGGCCACCTTCACCGGAGGCAAACAGCCTGCTTGTGTGAGTCGTTTCCCAGTCAGGGAACCAAAATGTTACGGAAAATAATTTGGAAAATAATGACTCTGGTGCGATTTGGCATAACGGAGTGAGGCTTTATTACACGCGCGGACCCAGAGGAGGCAGTCTCCAAAATCTGGGCCCCGATCCTTGGCTGAGCAGGGCTTTTATTGCTCTCCAAGTGCCCTATCCTATGTGGCAAAAGTAGGAGGTGCAGAAGCTGATGCAAAAATAACTCTAGGGTGGAGGCGTCCTTATCGGAAGCTGTGTGTACAGAAGCCAAAGCAGAAGTTATGACTACCTAACTGAAACCCGACGGTTTTGCAGTTTCTAAGTAACCTAAACAAAACTCTTTCCCCATTCTGGCCCCTCTTCTGGGTCACCTTGTCCTAGTTGACTTTTCTTCTACAGTATCACTCAGAATCAGCTGTGTATACTTCTCAGATACAAAAGGCATGGTGAGTCAAAGTGTAAGTAACTTCTTTAGGTTTCATTCAGGCAACAAAAAATGTAATTTTGTTAAAATGCAGATTTTGATTTAAGACTTGTGGGTGAGGCCTGTGTTTCCACATTTTTCAGAAGCTCACTTGTTTAATTATGTTTTATTGATAATTCTGTTATAATTGTCCCAGTTTTCTCCCCTTTTCCCCCTCCACCCTGCAAACACCCTACTCTATAATTGCCTAAGTTCATGTCCATGGGTCATATAGATAAGTTCTATGACTTCTCCATTTCTTATACTATTTTAAATTTCCCCTATTTTGTACCCACCATTTATGCTTCTTCCCTGTACCTTCTCCCCCATTCTCCTCTCTCTCCCACCCCCATTTCACCCTCCATATGATCTCCATTTTGGTGAATTTGTTCATCTTCTAGTTGTTTTCTTATTGTGTGTTTCTTTCATTTTTACTTTATTGGCTCAGTTTTTAATGCTGTGAGTTTATTGTCATTTCACCATTTGCATTTTTATCATCTTCTTTTTCTTAGATTAAGTCCCTTGAACATTTTGTATAAGGGGTTGGTGATGATGAACTCCTTTAAGTTGACCTTATGTGGGAGGCACTTGATTTGTCCTTCCATTTGAAATATAGCTTTGTGGTTAGATTAATCTTGGATGTAGGTCCCTGCCTTATATGACTTTGAATACTTGTTTTCAGCCCCTTCTTGCCTGCAAGGTTTCTTTCGACAAATCTGCTGCTCCTCTTATGGGAACAACTTTATAGGTCACTCTCCTTTTGTGTTGCTGGGTTTATGATTCTTTCCTAACCTTTAATTTGGGTAATGGAACTGTGATGTGTCTTGGTGTGTTCCTCCTTGGGTGCAGCTTCTTTGGGACTCTGAGAGCTTCCTTTCTTTCACATCTCTTTCCTTCACCAGACACAGAAACTTTTCCTTCATTATTTTTCAAATCAATTTTTCATTTCATCTCTTCTTCTTCTCCTACTGGCACCCTATGATTAGAATGTTGGAAGGCTTAAAGTTGTTCTAGAGGTTACTCATCCTCTCCTCATTTTTTTAAACTCTCATTACTTCTTTCTATCCTCGTTGAATAATTATTTCTTCCTTCTGGTCCAAATTATTGATTTGACTCCTGGTTTCCTCCCTTTCCCTGTTGGTTCCCTGTATATGTTTCTGTATTTTATTTTGTAGAGCCTGCACTTCTTACTTTATTTTGTAGCTCTACTCAACAATTTCTATGAGCACCCTGATGACCAGTGTTTTGAACTATGCATGCAGTGGTAGGCAACCCTTTTGGCACTTATTTCATTTCTTAAAAAATGTTTATGTATTTTTAGAGAATGGGGAGGGAGGGAGGAAGAGAGTAACGGAAACCTCAATGTGTGGTTGCCTCTAGCATGCCCCATTCTAGGGGCCTGGCCAGCAACCCAGACATATGCTGTAACTTGATATTAAACCAGAAACTGTTTAGTGACAGGCTGGTAGTTCATCCCATAACCACAGCAGCCAGGCATCTTTTGCTGGAATGTTGATCTGTTCTTTTCATTTGGGACATATATCTCTGTCTCATTGTACCTGTTACATTCCTAGGGCCTTAGGTGTTTGCCAGGTCAGGACTACCCACTTTGCTGTGTTGTGGTGCTGTTTGTGGGGGATGGGTCATAGAGGGAACAATCCAGCTTGCTCCTCTCTCTCCCAGCTTTCAGTCGATTCTCCCACTACCCTGAAGCAAACTACCCTTTCTGGTGCTAATTCCATGGTGAGTGGTCTTGTGTACATCCTAGAATCACTGAAACAGAATTTTCTATGAGACTCAGAGTTCTCCTGCTGCTGAAAACTTCATAAGCTTTTATAGGCAGAGGTTTTGTGGCTTCAGTTTCCCGCACTTGAACTGTGGATTGTGCTGTCTCTCTCACTCCCCTGTTGTTCTCCTGGTTTTATCTGCATGCAAATGTAGAACCATCAGAGCTACCAACAGTTGCCTCACCTCCCCTGTCCTCCAGCTGCTGCCTCACACTCCTGGTGTGTTAGCTGCCAGCTTCCTGTGAGTCATCTCCGCACTGAATGTCCATATCTGTCCCTCCTTTTAGTCTGGATGAATGTTTCTTCTTTAACTCCTTGGCTGTCACACTCCATGCAGCTCCATCTTTGGGCACTTTGGGTAGTTTGTTGTTTTCAATTGGCTGTTATCCTTTTTTGATTTGTGCAAGGAAGCAAAACTTGTCTACCTAAACCTCCATGTTGGCTGGCAGGGACAAGCTCACTGTTTAGTAATGAAGCCATGTTTGCTGGTACATGAGCCATACTTCTGAATGGCACAAAAAGGAAGAGACAGAAAATAAGTCACACATGACTCTGGGTGGCATGAATTTTATAAATTTTTTATTTTCCAAGAAGTAAGAAACATAGCAGCCACGTGTTATTTGAAAATTTATTATAGGTACTATGAGAACAAGATTATTGTTGACATGAGAATATTTTCTAAAACATACAATAAAAGGCAGACCTTGAGTTTTACTCCAAACTTGACCTACAATTTTTTTTAAAAACACAGGCAACTGCACATACAGACCTCCTGGAAGTTCACTGCTCTGTTTGTAACTGAGAAGAATAAAAACATCTTCAGAGAGTAAACAGACAAATCAACTCAATTGTTAACATTTTACGCACATAGCCAGACATACTCATATATATAGAAATTAGGTACAAATGAAAAGTAATAGAACACAGAATTTCGATATCAATGTAATCTAGATTATGTTGTGATTCTCTAAATGTGGTGAATCGCTACATGAAAGATACCCTTTGTGTTTTCTAAACACAGTAAAGAAATATAAACATAATGATGAGAAAGAGGTTAGAGCTCTTGTTTCTTAGTGTTTTATTTCTTTGAAAATGTTTCTGTGTCATTTGTGAAGAGGTAGGTCTTACCAACTGAACCAAATTAAACATACATTTATAATATGATTCTTGTAAATTTACATGAAAATATGAAAAGTGATAATATAAGTATGTCTGTGATATGAATGTGCAATATAACAAAATTGTACAGGAACAAGGCCTCACTGATTACATCCTTCATGTCAAAAGCCAATGAGCTCTATAAAATAAATATAGGGCCTTCATTTTCCAAAGCAATCAGAAGTAAAAAAGACAAAAAAGTATCCAGATGAAATGTGATAGTTTTTTCAAATCCCTCAATAATTCCCTGCTTGACTCTTGTTAATGATAAGGGAAAAACTATGAATGCTACACTGAAGAAAGCACCTCAGTCAGGTGACTATCAGGTAGACTGGATCAATGGATATTCAGTGACTGAATCACACAGAAGGACATGTCCTTATTGGTGAAACACTACTGGTAAAATACATAAATAAGAAACTTATTATATGAACACAATCATAAGTAAACATTCAGTTTTTCAATGTCAATCCCCATGTACCTCTCCTTTTCAGTACACTAATTGTATATTTAAATAGCAAAACTTTCTTATCAATTGAATTACAAAGTCTATTCTACTCTCTACTGTTCTTTTTCAGAACATTCAGAGTGATTCTCATTGAAAAATCTGCATTTTCTTACCTCTGATGTGCAGAGGTGACATTTGAGCTATATGAACTTAACCATATATATCCCTGCTCCACCAGTACCCGAGCCTCTGAGCCCATCCCAGCAAATACAGTGCATACAACTGCTGTCCAAGGTTGACCTGCCACAGAGGAGATGAGTTCAGTGTTTGAAGATTATTGATTAAAGTCAGGAAATCTTGACCTCAGGCAGCCTAGATAAAGAGAATGCACAGAAGGCCCTGGGACAAGGAGGGAACTACTGTACATACTATTCCCCTTGAGAATCACAAAAAGAAACAGAAAGAAGTAGATTAAACCAACTTCACTATCCAAGAACATCAAATAAAAGAAATAATGGTAGGTAGTTCTTAATCTAATATTAGGAGGAATAGTTACCACAGCCCCTGACCTAGGACACATCTTTTACCTGAGAAGCTGCCATGTCTTCCTGGTCCTGTTCCTCCTCTTCCTCTGGATTCTTTCCTCAGGAGACCATATGCTGAGTAGTCAAGTTAGCATTTTGAGAATGTGTCTTCAAAGGCACAGCCCTTTTATCTAATCCCACCACAATCAATGGCAGAAGGACCTGGAAATGTGAAAGGTGCACCCTCTCCTCTCCTTTGTCATGGGGAGGGAGGACAATGACCTGCTACAGGGAGACCACACTGAGTTTGCTTTTCTGTCTTCATGTGCTCTCTCCCCCCACAGAGGTCCACAAACTGCTGCAGCAATAAGACATGTGCTACTTTCCTGAACCCCACACCTATATGCATACTCACACTGAGCCTTTTTTTATACAGTGATCCCTCACCTATCACAGGAGTTACATTCCAGAGACCCCCGCAAAGGTGAAATTCCATGAAGTAGCAGCATTATATTTATTTTAATATTTATATATATTTAAGGCTTTATAAACCCTCCCCACTCTCCTATAAACATTTCCCACACTCTTATATACACTTCATATGCTCTTAAACACTTTCTACACTCTTAAACCTATGTAATTTTAACATGTAAAGTTCTATATTGGTACTCATCAGTGAAGTATACCGTTGTCCCTCAGTATGTCATGGTTTACTTATTGTGGCTTCACTATATTGTGGACTTTAAAAAACCCATGGTGCAGTGAAGCCACAATAAGTGAACCACAATATAGCCAGGGATGACTGTACGTCTATCAGCCATCTGCATGTCCTCTTTGGAGAAGTGTCTATTCAGAACCTTTGAACATTTTTAAACTGTTTGTCTTCCTGGTGTTGAGGTGTATAAATTTCTTTTTTTAATATATTTTATTGATTATGCTGTTACAGTTGTCCCATTTCCCCTCTCCACTCCCCTCTATCCTGCACACCCTCTCCCATCCACATTCCCCTGCTTCAGTTCATGTCCATGTGTCATAAGTTCTTGGCTTCTATATTTCCCATCCTATTTGTACCCTCCCCCTCTATTTTCTACCTACCATCTATGCGACTTATTCTCTGTACCTTTTCCCCCTCTCTGCTCCTCCCACTCCCCTCTTGATAACCCTCCATGTGATCTCCATTTCTGTGGTTCTGTTCCTGTTCTAGTTGTTTCCTCAGTGTGTTTTTGTTTTTGTTTTTGTTTTAGGTGTACTTGTTAATAACTGTGAGTTTGCTTTCTTTTTACTGTTCATATTTTTCATCTTCTTTTCCTTAGATAAGTGCCCTTAACATTTCATATAATAAGGGCATGGTGATGATGAACCCCCTCAACTTGACCTTATCTGAGAAGCACTTCATCTGCCCTTCCATTCTCAATGAAAGCTTTGCTGGATAGAGCAATCTTGCATGTAGGTCCTTGCCTTTCATACTTGGAATACTCCTGTCCAGCCTCTTCTTGCCTGTAAAGTCTCTGTTGAGAAATCAATTGACAGTCTTATGGGAACTCCTTTGTAGGTAACTGTCTCCTTATCTCTTGCTGCTTCTAGGATTCTTTCCTTCATTTTAATCTTGGCCAATGTAATTATGATGTGCCTTGGTGTGTTGCTCCTTGGCTCCAACTTCTTTGGTACTCTCTGAGTTTCCTTGACTTCCTGGAAGTCTATTTACTTAGCCAGAATGGAGAATTTCTCCTTTATTATTTGTTCAAATAACTTTTCCACTTGTTGTTCTTCCTTTTCTCCTTCTGGACCCCTATAATTCAGATTTTGGAATGTTTAAATATGTCCTGGAGGTTTTTAAGCCTCTCCTTATTTTTTTTGAATTCTTGCTTCTTCATTATTTTCTAATTGGATATTTCTTTCTTCCTTCTGGTCCACTCCATTAATTTGAGTCCCAGTTTCCTTCCCATCGCTATTGGTTCCCTGTACATTTTCCTTTGTTTCTCTTAGTGCAGCCTTCATCTTTTCATCTAATTTGCGACCAGATTCAACGAATTCTGAGCATCCTGATTACCAGTGCTTTGAACTGTGCATCTAATAGGATAGCTATCTCTTCGTCATTCAGTGGTATTTTTTCTGGAGCTTTGATGTGTTCTTTCATTTGGGCCTTTTTTGGGGGGGAGGGGTCTTGTCAGGCCTGTTACATAGGAAGTGGCAGAGCCTTGGGTGTTCACCAGGGCAAGACAATCCAATTGCTGGGTTGTGATGCTGTATGTGGGGCAGGGGTCCCACAGGGAACAATGGTGCTTGCTTCACTCTCTGCCAGATTTCAGTCACTTCCCCCACTTCCCACAAACAAATTGGACCCTTCTGGTGCTGATTCCCATGTGGGTAGGTTTGTGTACATCCTGAGATCCTGTGGGTCTCTCCAACAAACTCCCCTGTGAGGCTGGGAGTTTCTCCCATCCCCTCAACCCCCACAGGTATTTTCAATCGGTGTTTTGAGGCTTTCTTTCCCTGAGCTGGGACCCTAGGCTGCATGGCCTATCACCCTCCCCTGTTTCTCCTAGTTTGTCTGCATGTGAATGTGGGACCAGACTCATTGTGCCCCTCCACAATGTGCTGCCATACTAGATCTGCCAACTGCTGCTTTGCATGCCTCAGGTCTGCCTACTGAATCCTTGACTGTTAGTCTACCAGTCACCCTTCCCCGAGCCCTCTCTGTCTCAGCTCCTGACTCCACCTCTCTCACTGGTCTGGATGAATGTGACTACTTTAACTCTTTGGTTGTCCAACTTCTATACAGTTCAATTTTCTGTCAGTACTGGTTGGATTTTTTGATTGTTTGTTTGTTTTTAAATTGTTGTTGTCCTTATTTTTGTCATGCGAGGAGGCACAGTGTGTCTACCTACACCTCCATCTTGGCCAGAAGTCTCGAGGTATATAAATTTTTATGTAGTTTGAAAATTGATCCAATATTTTATTGCCTAATATGTTTATCCATACAGTGGGTTATCTTTTCAATTTGTTGATTTTTTTTTTTGGCTGAACAGAAGGGTGCCCATTTGATGTACTTTCATTTGCTGATCTTTCTTTCTTTTCTTTACCCTATGAGACATGTCAGAGGAAGCATTGCTACAGAGATATCTGACATTTTACTGTCTATATTTTTTCTAGGATTTTTATGGTCTTGCAACTTTCACTAAAGTCTTTTATCCATTTTGAGTTTATTTGCTGCAGTCTAAGTTGGTGACTTATTTTCATTTTGTTGCATGTACCTGTTCAGTTTTCCCAACACCGTTTTTTTTAAAGGTCTATCTTTACTCCAATGTATGCTTTCATCTCCTTTATTAAATATTGGTTGTTCACATAAGCGTGGGTTAATTTCTGGGCTCTCCCTTCTGTTTCATTAATTCATCTGTCTCCCTTGTGACAGTACATCCCTGTTTTGATTAAAATGCCCTTGTACTATAGTTTCATTTCAGGTATTGTAATCTCCCCAACTTTGTTCTTTTTTCCTCAAGCTTTCTAAAGCCATTTGGGTTTTTTCACTTTTGGTTCTATATACATTTTTAGAATATACGGTCTAGAACTGTGAAAGATGCCACTGTTGTTGTCATAAGAATTGCATTAAACCTATACCCAGATTGCTCTGGGTAGTCTGGACATTTACATCATGTTAATTCTCCCATTACATAAACATGGCATATACTCCCTGTTATTTGTATCTTTCTTTCTCAATGTCCTTTGCTTTTCACAATACAGGTCTCTACCCCCTTGGTTACATTTTTTCTAGTTACCTTAATATTTTTCCTGTTGTTTCTGTTGTTGCAATAGCAAATGGCGTTTTTTATACTTTCTTTTTCTGGTAGTTTATGATTGTTCTATAGCCTTATAACCAATTTCAGAATATTAATTTTGTATTCTGCTATTTTGCTGGGTTCATTTATTTGATCTAGATTATTTTTGGAGGAGCTTTAAGGTTTTTTATGTACAATCTCATGTAGTGGGCAAATAATGAGGTCAAAGGCAAGTTCCAGCCCTCTCTTTACATGTGGTCACCTCAATAAAGGCAATCACTTTTCTGCAGAGGTGAAGATCATCCTCAGGTGACCTTTTCAAACTTAACTGTGGACTGTGAGTTGCTGAGCTGTCAGAAGTTGCATGGTGGCCTGAGATTCCGAGCCCACTCTCTACCTGTCATACCCTCTGTTTCTCCACAGAGCCTGTGAGAGTGCCAGCATTCTAGCCTGCAACCCCACAGTCAGAGAGCATAAGGACACTCTGCTGCTGGTTGCTACACAGTTGTGAGCTCCACTGAGGGTTTCACAACAGTGAGACCCTGCGGCTCTTTAAGAGGATGAAGCTGCCCTGTGTCTACAGAACCTTCACCATAGACCTTGTCAGGAGAAAGGATGTGGGAATTATCAGTGTGATGGCACCAACCCCAGAGTTTCTTTAAAAGTGAGCCCCTCAAATTTGGTGTTAAATATAAATGGCACTTCTCTCTTTACCTGTTATTAAACTCTGAATAAATCCATTGCAGTTCTTAAATAGATTAGTTGTGAAAGGGGAATATTTTTAGAAGACTTGCACTCAGTCAAGAAATGTTCAATAATAAAAGCTGATATTGTCATTTTTGTTGACTTAAGGTCACATTTTACAGCACATCCCACCTTTGGTTGGTCTCAGATACACCATCTTTACCCTGCAGGAGACACCGTGTCCCTCAGAGGATGGGCAGTAATCATGTGATGACCAGTGGGAGCATGTGATGAACTTTCAGAAATTTAAGCTCTGTCCTTTTCCAGGGGTCATGTGGAGAGCACCTGGACACTGTGTGGACAACAGGAATTAGGTAAAAGCCTCCTATGTGGGTAGTGACACTGATCCCTTTCTCCATGTTTCACTTCTTCCCCTAAATTCTAACATCTTCTTGAGTATTCTTATTTACATGGCAGTAGTTTTATTTGCATAAGTTTAGCACAACTTTGTCCCTTTTATTAATAGAATATAATTGGAACCATTTATAATTCCAAAAAAGCTTTGATTCAAATGTCCTAGTTCAGACTGATGGCCACAGAATTAAAAATAACCTCATTCTTTATGCAGCTAATTTTGACCTGAGGTTTCTATTGGTATTTCTTGGAGAACAGGGCACCACCCAAAACTAGGGTTACTGGAGGTGAGGTGTGAGGGTGAAGCATCCTAACACCAAGAAACTGTTAAAACTCCCATGTTACATTTTATAGAAAAACCTGCATCAGAGGAAATGATGTGGTGAAAATGTTGGTTCCTCTTCACTTCAGTAACTGATCAGAACAATGTAAATTACAGTAGACATGTGGTAGGATATAGAATGCCTTTGTTTGAATGATGTTTGAACAAACAAAAACAATAAAAGGTCACTGCAGAGACATGTAAAAGTGTAGCATCCTGGGAGATGCAATCCTGGCTCTGTTCAAGGGCTCTCAGCTATTTTGTACTTGTGCCTACATTGGTAGGAACTGACACCTCTTCACAAATTGCAAAAACTGAAGGAGATGCAAACTGTGTCTTGGCTGAAAGAGATTTAGTTGTGGGTCCTTCCACTGCAAAGAAGGTATTTGCGTTATGACTTAGAGGTCCTAATGTTCCCTCAGAGTCAGGAATCTTAACACAGGTTCTTTCTTACTATACGCCTCTAAAACCTGTCTTCTTTAAGACCATTTTGCTAAAAATGCAATTGCAATTTGGTTATTGCCAATTTTTATCTTGTCTTTTGAATCATACCTAAGTGGTTTTGGAATCCTCTTACTAGTGTTAAGAACCAAAGAATATCTGTCTCAAATACCAGGCCCATTACTTTGATTTTTAATCTTTGTAGTGTTACAGTATCTGAGAAGAGCAGAAACCTACCTTAATTGAAGAACTTTGCAGCCAAAACACAAAAGGACTTCCTGTTAAGGTTTTACACAGTTTTGCTTTTCTTTGTCTAAAGTCAATCACCAAACACACATTCCCATGGTTCCTTCTGTTATAAAGCCTTGCAGCCTTTGTATCAGGGGTGTTGAGTCCTCTCTCACTGTGCTATTGCATTGTCTTAATAAAGTCTTTTTTTTAAAGATTTTATTTATTCATTTAGAGGGAGTGGAAGGGAGGGAGAAAGAGAGGGTGAGAAATATCAATGTGTGGTTGCTTCTCACATGGACCCCACTGGGGACCTGACCTGCAACCCAGGCATGTGCTCTGACTGGGATTCGAACTGGTGACACTTTGGTTCACAGCCCGAGCTCCACTGAGCTACACCAGCCAGGTTTAATAAAGTCTTTTCTTTATTTTTAATTGGTTTCATGCAAGTTTCCCTTTAACATAACCTTCCTGTATGCCACAGTCCAGCTGCAGCAGGATCCGGAGGGTCCTGAAGGTAGGTAAGGCGTTGGCGCGTGGAGATCAGGCAATGACACAACTTAGAGGATGGTGAAGCACTGATTCATTTATTGCAAGTACAAGTGGATTTTTATATTTTCTTTTTGGCATAGATCAACATTCGCAGGTGTATAGCATGATCAGTTAAGCAGAAAAAATCAATACAAAAGTAACCAGGAACAGTATGAAAGCTCCCAAGGATTCAGTTATATTAAACAAAGATTATTTTGACCAGGAGACCCATAAATCAGACGATTAGAATTCCTCAGAATTTGTTCATAGGGCAACAGTATACGGTAGATTGAGCAGAGGCAATAAGGCCTTTGTGATGTCCAACTTGGCTATCTATTTTTTCTGTCTAAAATGTTTCTCTGTGTACTATAAACTTTAACTTCATAGTAACTGTTTCTGCATGCTTAATAGCTAACCAGCTTTTCTTATTTCTTTGGCTGTCTAATTGATATATATTCCTATTCAAGGTAAAGGGGGGGCTGTTACTCTAATGACTTTTAGCCACTCAGAGACTTTCTATTATTTTGTATAACTTCATTGGAATTATACTAATCAATGAACCTAAAATACAAATGTCTAACAATCTCACCATCTTTTGATCACCAAAACAAACATGTAAGGAGACATAGACAGGAATCCAGCTACAGTTGTTAATTCAAGAGGTCTAACTTATTATTTTATTTTTTATTTCTTGAACACTAAGGGGGCCCGGACCACTTAAGTCTCTCAAACCAGGGTAATTTAAATAAGCCAATATGTTTTCTCTTATGGTTAACAATTATATTGCCCTGGCTGTCATATACCCCTGTATAAGGGAGAGGGGAATCTGTGGGGATTTTTTCATCCTTTCAGGCAGTTCCATGGGGAATACTGTCCCTTCCTATTGGGTGGTTTTCACAAGAATGAGTAAGTAAAGTACAATGCCTATATTCAGTAGCAAAAGCAAAATAGTTAAAATAAAACAGCCAATTGTTAACCCAATTTGGATGCCATATGCTCTTCCGGGGAGACGAATTCCTTGAACTTGAGTCCTCCATGCCCGGACCTTGTCAGACAACATGGTTGGAAGAGATCCACCTCTACTAGCTGATCATGACATCTTTCTCTAAGGTTCAACCCTTAACATATTTTCAAATCTCCCAATGTTTTCCCTAGCTTGCTAATTAAAAAAAAGGTTTGCAATTGTCTCCCTCTCTTCTGACTTGATGTTCACAGCAGATGACCTGACTTCTCAGATCCTTCTGGGGCCCCAGGTTGCCTCAAAGCAGCCTTGTCTCAGAATCCATGAGGACTTGCCAGCATGAAAGGGCACATTTCCACAGTGCCCTTAGCATCAACAGTGTTCAAATTCCACATGCATCTTCAAGAAACAAGATCACAGAGACTATAAAAGATATTCTGCCATTAATCTCTACTACTCTAGTGAACATGCAAGTCTCTTTTACATCAGCCACCCACATGCATGTACTAAATGAGCCTCTCTCAAGCCCTCTGTGATGAGCAGCTCAGGGCAGAATCATAGTCTTCATTTTTTGTGGTTTTTTTGCTGTCGTTGTTGTTCTTTTTACAAATTCCACGTGCCTGTCCTCAAATCCTGCCATCAGAATTAGCAAATGGAAAATAAATCTCTTCTCTATTTCTATTCCTTTCCTAAACCTTGTGGCCTCTGGTGTATTTGGCTGAGATCCTTGGGGACCGGTCCACAGGTGGACTGTGTGGTGAGCAGAGGTGAACACAGAATGAATTCATGGAGGAATAAGATCTGTACAGAGTCAGATGAGATATTGTGAGCCCTGGGAGGTGAGAGGGTGTTAGGCATTCTACAGTTTCCAGGGGCCCTAAAGGTGCCATGTTGGGGGGTTTATTTGGGAGGTTCAGATGAAGCTGAATCATATGAGTGAGGGTGTGTCCTACCTGTTGCTGGAGAGGCCACTGGAGTACCTGTGGTGTAGTAAGGGTGTCATGGTAAAAAAAGGGGGGGCTTCAGGGGGCACCTGTTGGCTAGATACAACCTGTGTCTCACTAATTCTCTGCTGCCCAGAAAAATTCTCTTGCCCTTTAGGATCTAGTCTTCTCAACTACCTGTAAAGCGCTCATTGTGACTTGGGAAATAGTAGAAGATGCCATTCCCCCTTTTTTCTCACTGTCCAAAATGTTTTCTATACCCAATATTGCCTGACATACATTGGCATTTTAGGTTTTTTGTGAATTCTCTATGACCATATATTAAAAACTGTTATCTCTTTCTGCCAACTTGTCTCTTTTATTTTGATGATTAACCAAGTCAAAAAAAAACATTCAGAAAATGGGAAGGACAGTACTACTATCATTTAGCTTTCACATTAGCCAGGATTTATAAGGCTGCTGGGTTGCAAGCAGGCAGTTCAGCGTGAAGAGAAGTGCATCATGCAGGTGACAAGTGAGTATCGTTGGACCAGCATGAAAAGAAGTGTAAGTTTCTGGCATTGTTCTGATCATCTAGAATTAAAGAATTACCTGAAGAATTTAATGTGTGTTGTAAGAAAAAGAGAAGAGTTGTGAAATACAAAGAGATTCAGAAAAATAATGCAGGAGTCCATTGAGATAAAAAATTTGGCTGGGATTAAAAATGTTAAGGCATCCTGAAGGGCCTTTTAAATATGAGTTGTCAATAAATACTTGGACATTAGCAATCATGTCCAGTTTGTCCCTCATCTACTGCCATGTCCCCAGTTCCCCAGACAGTGCCTGGTAGGTTTACAGTGTGTGTTCATCACACAATTAGAGAATCTACAAATGAACAAGTCATGAAGACTCAAAATGCCTCCTGGACACCCACAGAGAATATTTCTTATTGACTAAGAAAATACAGCAATATCACAAAGTTACCTTGACTGCAGAGGCCCTTATAAGCCCATTGTTGTTGTAGTCACATCAGGACCTCTCTGGAGCATTCAGCTCTAGGCAACTTAGAAACTAAATTCAGGTAAATGTAGGAGTATTTGAATGAAACTGACCTGGCACCCCTCTGGGAGACTTCCTGGCCCCAGTGTCTCAACAGTAGAAATGGGACTGGAGTCTTTCAGCAACAACAAGCTCACCAAATACTAATTAAAATTAGGGACATGTAAAAATACAACAAAATATCTCATTAAACAGTAAGTACTGATAGTATAAACACTAATCTGACACATGAATCAGGGTCACAGGGCTCCTAGTTTTACCTCAATGGTCATGGATAAGATCATAACACACATGTTCAGTTACTTCCCGGTAATTAGGTTCCCCAGGAGAGGGAAGCTGTGAACATCATACAATGAAATATTTTTATTAGCAGATTCAAATGTATCTTTTAAATTTTCCATAATAAAAAGTCAAAAATTGATACACTTAGATTGACAAAATAATGTCAATATTTTAACTGGTTTGGTATATTTTATTTATTTTTTATCATTTTCTATCTTTGTTCAAATATAGTTGTCTCCATTTTGCCACCACCACTTTCCCTCACCCCCTACTCCTCCTCCCACCCCCAATCCTATCACCTTTGGCTTTGTCCATGGGTCCTTTATACATGTTCCTTGAAGACAATTTCTTTCTTCCTGCCTCCCGCTCCCATATTATCTCTCTGGAGCCTCTCCTCTGGTTACTGTCAGTTTGTTCTTTATTTCGAAGTCTCTGGTTATATTTTTCTTCCATGTTTGTTTTGTTGTTTAGGTTCCACTTATAGGTGAGATCATATGATATTTGTCTTTCACAGCCTGGCTTATTTCGCTTAGCATTACATGCATGACATGGATGCTGTCGTGAAGGCTAGGAGCTCCTTTATTTCTGCTGCATAGTATTCCATTGTGTAAATGTACCACAGTTTTTTGAATAAACTGAGGATGGATACAAGACTTCAATATATGTGATACCATAAAGGTCCTAGGAGAGAACAAAGACAGGAAAATTTCATATATTCCATGCAGCAATATATTCACTGATATGTGCCCTAGAGTGGGGGACATAAAGGAAGGAATAAACAAATGGGATCTCATCAAAATAAAAACCTTCTGCACAGCCAAAGAAAACATCAGCACAATGAAAAGGGAACCAACTGTATGGGAAAACATATTTGCCAATGACATCTCGGACACAGTTTTTTCTCCAGAATATAAAAAGAGTTCATAGGACTCCACTCCAGAAAGACAAGCAACCCAGTTAAAAATGGGCAAAGGACCTGAACAGACACTTCTCCAAGGAGGACATACAGAGGGTACCAGAGACTTATGAAAGGATGGTCAGTATCACTAGCCATCAGAGAGATGTTTAGTAATAATTTAGGTGCTCATTGACTTTAATTGATGACTAGATGTACTAGAACTGAGCTTTCAGTTAGACTTGTTAAACCAGCTTGAGAGCCCTGTCTCTGCTGTGAAGGGAGGCATAGCTGCCACCCCACATGTGCCTTTTAGAGTATTGATTCTGATCTTATCATTGGGAAACAGAAGGCTCAGGAAAAAACAAAAAGAAAAAACTTTTGAACTCCCCTCTTAACTGCCTAGGAAGTATTTAGATGGGGGACCAGCTCAAGGAGGAACATTCCAATGGAAATGCCAAGCAAATATTTATTTGTCATTCATTTGCTATGGAATCTCCATGCAAATTGTTCACATTTTGAAGACTCAATTCACAATGCTTTTTGTTCTTTGTCTTCAGAATTCATATAAGTCTTAACTCTCCAGTACTTCCTTGGGTCTCTTTGTTTCTCACTTCAGAATATTCACTAGTATAATAGACTTTGTAAATTGTCTCCTGTTAATCAGCCTCTATTGATTTGATTATTAGATTAGCTAGAGGAATTGGAAGGTGAGAGAAGAAAATGCTCTCACAGCTGGCTGCCATGATCTCTAGTTGAAGAATAAATGGAAACCTGACCAGTGTGGCTCAGTTTTTTGGGCATTCTCACACAGAGCAAAAACTGTCCCTGGGTTGATTAGAGGTCAGAGCACATGCCTGTGTTGCAGGTTTGGTCCCCTGTCAGGGTCCACACAAGTTGCAACCTATCGATGTTTCTCTCTGACATCTGTGTTTCTCTCTCTCCCTCTATACATGCTTCTCCTTTCAATAAATAAATAAGTAAATAAATGAATAAAATACATATATACAGATTTTTTAAAAGAATAAAAGTTAACAGAAAAACAACCTGGCAGCTGTGAGTAAAATGGTGGAATCTTCTCAGGAAAACAGGTTGCAGGAGACATCTTGACCATAAGAGAAGGATGCAGCCTGCTAAACACAAGGGGGATACTTCTGTTTTCTGCTCTTAAACTAACTTCACCAACACAATCCCATAACTGAATGCAGAACTTTGCATTGTCTACAAGCAGGAAGACCTCTGGACTCTACTAACCAATAACCCCCAAATGGAATGGTGGTAGGGGAGAAAGCACTCAGAGTTCAAAGATAATAAAAATAGTAAAATGGATGTGAGGGACCAAGCCTCCAAGGCTAAAGTCTATCATCCCCAGTCTCCTCGTTACTACTCTGCCTCATAGACAATGAATAAAAGGACTTTACTTGCAAGTACTTACACCACTGTAAAGATTTTAATACAATAGGCATCAATTTATGATGGCCAAAGTAGAAACCTTTGGACCTCGAATTAATTTTGGCATGCAAACTATTTTTTAAAAGACAGTTCTAAAATTGAACTGAATAAATGGCAAGAATATCTTTACTGTAAGTTAGAAGCTTTTAGGAGCACAGATAAATCCTCTCTTTACAAAGAATAGTGAAAACTTCTACGAACTGTTTCTGATCTAAAGAAGGCTCCTGTAGCTAATAAATGCCAGCATCTCATTCCTTCTCTTTCTACAGTTCCTTCACTAACTCCTTTGTTCTCTTAGGTTTTTGTTTTGTCTTGAATTGCCCTCTTTCTTTCACCTTTAACCTTTTTAATCTCCTTTATATCTTCTCCACTACCATTCCCTAATATACTTTGAGAAAATGATAACAGAAATTTAGAAAAAAATAATCCGGGAATTCTAGCAATATCCTTCAGGAAAAAAGAAAAAAAATCGTTTTAATCAGAATGAGGGATCATATATATATTCCTAAAACTAAAAAATAATATAAAAATCTACCTTAAATTTTCAAAGATTTTCTCTACGACTCTGACAGGTTTGCAAAATTTCTAGTTGAACTGTTGGGACACAAGATCACAGCTATTCTGACCTCCTCCAGTGAATGCACCTACGGGTTCCTAGGAGCGAAGCTACGGATCTACCAAATAAGGTTCCCTGGGAAACTCCTGTAGAGAAGTCTCTTCACTTTAAAAAGGGATAAAGAAGCCCCAGCTGGAATAGCTCAGTGGATTGCATGCCAGACTGCAAACCGCAAGGTCGCCCTTTCAACTCCCAGTCAGGGAACAAGTATGGGTTTCAGGCCAAGTCTCCAGTAGCGGGTGCATGAGAGGCAGCCACATATTAATGTTTCTCTCCCTCTCTTTCTCCTTTCCTTCCCCTCTCACTAAAAATAAGTAAATAAATTCCTTTTAAAAGTATTAATAAACTTTATAAGGACCCATAAATTACTGATATTCAATTCACAAGTGCACACCTAGGCATTGATGAGGATGTCAAAGACCATGACATTTTTTGACTAATGAAAGAAACATCAATTAAAGACACTCACCACTATTGTAGGAAAAAAACTTAACGGGACCCAACAGCCAAAATACACCTGCCCCCGACTCTGATGTTTGCCTCTACTTTTCACAATCAAACGTATTTTGAGGCTGAGAAGTTGTTGATATCAGAGACAGACAGCTATCTCAAGACATCAAAAAGATTGTATCTACAAATTGATGTTGAACATTATACATTTGTTTGTTTTTACCTGTCAATATTAGTCATAATAATAACTATAGTTGTTCTTTGAGCTTTTCTCAAACAGTATGCATATAACACAATTGTCAATTATTTCTAAAGGTGTATATGATAACTTTTATATTATAAAATACTCTTTTATGATTTTCTTTTGAACCAAGTTAGTAAGAATCTGGGAATATTCCTTTGCAAATGAAATGGGGAAATTGAGAAAGATGGCCTAACAAACTGAGAGAGCAATTTACAGCCAGATACCATGGCCACCAGGGTAGAAACACCTGGATGCCTGACAATGAACAAAATCTGTGCAGGACCTGGCTTTCAGGGTGGTTTTTCCACCCTTGGCATATAGCTGGTCATGGAATTTAGTCCTCCTGCCCTGGTACTGACCAATTTCTGGAGACCACAACCCTGGAAGGGCCCACCGGAAAAAGCTGATGAATATTACTTTGATATCTTTCCTGAGACCTCACCTGACATTTTTACCTTTTAAAACCAGTAAAACTCGTCAAGAAAAAAAATAGTGTGCACTCTTCTTGAGGCACACCTACTGAATTCTTTTTTTTATTGTTGTTCAAGTACCATTGTCTCCATTTCCCTGCCACCACTTCCCTCCATCCCACCCACTCCCACCCTCAATCCTACCCCTTCATGGGCTGTGTCCCTGAGACCTTTCTATATGTTCCTTGGGAGGTAAATTATCTTTCTTCTAGTCTCTAAGGGGTCTCCATGAGACTTGCAACCAGGAGAGCAATGGGCAGCAGCAGCTCATTCCAGACAAATACCCTAGATCTTTCCACAAGTCTTTATCAATGTGATTCTGAAATAAGCTGACAGCAGACTCTCCTAGTCTCACATCTTCCCCATAGTGTTGTAAGAGAGCCCCAGCAGCCCCACCCAGTCTCTCTTATGCTTCTCCTTTTATTCTAGGCCCATGTGTGTTTCCGTGTCCCCAGGTTTAATGAACATACCTTCCAAATTACCTGGCCTTGTTTTGTGAAGTTCTTCCTGCACAAAGTTAGGAATCCTTGTACTACTGGCTCCCCTTAGGCAAACCCACCCTGGGCCAGGCCCCCTTTCTGGTAACATTTTGAAATTCAGAAGAAAGGGTGTTGCAAAAAGAAGTAAAGTGGTCTGTAAGTGTTAAGAGACATAAAAAGTAAGCACTTTGTCTTAATAAGTTGGTCATATCCAAGTGAGTAAAAAGAGACAAAATAAGATGAAGGAAAGTTGTAGAAGATTACTGGAATAGAAAAATTGAGAAAGGAATTTTGTGAATAAATACGAGAACCTAATGATGTGAATGTGCTTACACCCTAACTGAACAAGGACTACCAACTATATTAATTCAAATGGAAGCCAAAGTGGATACAAAACATGGCCCTCCATACCTGCTGCTGAAGCACAGGAAATTTATTTAAGAAATTCTTACTGTCCTCCTTGTAATGGGGTGAAGCCGGGCACCCCACAAAGAGGGGTTTATAATGGAGTACAGAACTCAGGGTGTCCAAAAATATAGGGTTTAGGGGCTCCCTTTACCATGTGGTTTAGGAAGCAGGAGAGACAATGAAGGACTAGGGACAGGGATAATGGGAGACTTTGCAGGGAACAAACGGGGTGAAAGGACCCTTGCTGGTGGGCCACAAGAAGGTGTCATATGGTTTTGGATTAAGAACTAGAGATCCCAGCAGTGACAGGTCTGATGGTGCTGG
>PVKU01014100.1:0-24869 GCA_004027475.1 Anoura caudifer
TGAAGTTATACAAAATAATGGAAAGTCCCTGAATGTCTAAAAGTCATTAGAGTAACAGCCCCTCCTTTACCTTGAATAGGAATATATATCAATTAGACAGCCTTAGAAATAAGAAAAGCTGGTTAGCTATTAAACAGGTAGAAACAGTTACTATGAAGTTAAAGTTTATAGTACACAGAGAAACATTTTAGACAGAAAAGATAGGTAGCTAAGTTGGACATCATAAAGGCCTTATTGCCTCTGCTCAATCTACTGTATACTGTTACCCTATGAACAGATTCTGAGAAATTCTAATTGTCTGATTTATGGGTATCCTGGTCAAAATAATCTTTGTTTAATGCAACTGAATCTTTGAGAACTTTCGTACTGTTCCTGGTTACTTTTGTATTGATTTTTTCTGCTTAACTGATCATGCTATGCACCTGCTAATGTTGATCTATGCCAAAAAGAAAATATAAAAATCCATTTGTGCTTGTAATAAACGAATCAGTGCTTCACCATCCTCTGAGATGTGTAGTTGCCTGATCTCCACGCGCCGACGCCTTACCCACCTTCGGGACCCCCCTGGATCCTGCTGCAGCTGGACTGCAGCAGAATATATTTTCTAAAGACATAGTGCTATTGCACACTTGACAGGCTACAGTATTGTGTAAACACAATTTTTGTATGATCAAGAACCCCCAAATTCATGTGACCTTATTGTGAATAGTTGTTTATTATGGTGGTATGGAATCGAACCTGCAACATCTCTGAGCTATGCTTGTAATCACTTTGCAGTGGTTATAATAAAATCTAAGCTTTCAACAGGCAAGAAGTGGATGGAAAGAAGCATTCAAAGTCATGAAAGGCAAGAACCTACATCTAAGACTACTCTATTCAGCAAAGTTATAATTTAGAATGGAAGGGTAGGTAAAGTGCTTCCCAGAGAAGGTCAAGTTAAAGGAGTTCATCACCAAGCTCTTATTACATGAAATGTTAAAGGGACTTATCTAAGAAAAAGAAGATAAAAAATATTAACTGTAAAATGACAACAAACTCACAACTATCAACAACCAAACCTAAAAACAAAAACAAAAACAAATTAAGCAAACAACTAGAACACAAATGGAATCACAGAAATGGAGATCACATGGAGGGTTATCAGTGAAGTGGAGGGATAGGGGGAAGGTGCAGGGAATAACAAGCAGAAATGGTAGGTACAAAATAGACAGGGGGAGGCTAAGAATAGTGTGGGAAATGGAGAAGCCAAAGAACTTATATATACCACCCATGACATGAACTGAAGTGTGTGTTGTGTGGGGGGAAATCAATGCAGGTGGGAAGGGGTATACAAAGCAGAGGGGACTAAAGGGGGAAAATGGGACAACTGTAATACCATAATCAATAAAATATATTTTAAAAGAAATCTAAGCTTTCAGACTTGAGAGAATATAAAACTCAAGGAGCTTTACTTAAATTATGCTAACTTTGCTGAAATTGGATAAATTCTGTATAAACCAAGTGTGAAACTTGATGTATACTTGAATATACAGAATTTAAGTAATTTCTCAAAGCTGTTAATACTCAGGTCAATCAGGTTTGTATGATCCAACGTGGCCCAAAAACAAGACTGCATTTTTATTTCTAATCCTGAAGTTGATTGCTTTTTCTTGGATATGAGTTCAAATAAATTCATCTGAATAAATTTTCATGTCTTCTTTTAAAAATTTTAAACATTTTAGACTTCCAGCCAAGAGGGAGGCATAGGTGGACACACTGTGCCTCCTCTCACAACCAAAATTAAGGACAACAAAGATTTAGAAACAAGGAAACAAACAGAACTGATAGAAAATTGAACTGTATGGAAGTCCAACAACTATTCATCCAGACCAGTAAGAGAGGTGGAGTCCCAGCAGGAAAAAGTGGAAGTTGGTGGACCTGGGTCTGTAGGCAGCAGTGGCTAGCAGACCCCAGGCGCACAGGTGGCAACTGGCAGATCCCGGCACACGGGTGATGGCTAGTGGACCATGGGTATGGGGTGGCAATGGTGCAGACCCAGTGAGGCCACACAAGGTGGCTGGCTGGCCAGGTGGTCCCACATTCAAGTGCAGGTAATCCAGGTGAAGGGGAAGTGGCAGAAGGGACTAGAATCCGAGAGAGAGCAGAGCAAGTGCCATTGTTCCCTCTTGGACCCCACCCCCACATACAGCATCACTACCCAGAGCCTGGGCTGCCCCACCCTGGGGAACACCTAAGGCTCCACCCCTCACTACATAACAGCCATCACCAGACCAAAACAAAAACAAAAACAAAAACAAATATGGCTCAAACGGGAGAACAAATCAAAGCCCCAGAGCCAATTCATCTAAGTGACAAAGAGATAGCCAACTTATCAGATGCACAGTTCAAAGCACTGGTGATCAGGATGCTCACAGAATTGGTTGATTTTGCTCACAAATTAGATGAAAAAATGAAGGCTACAATAAGTGAAATGAAGGAAAATGCACAGGGAACCAATAGAGATGGGAGGAAAACTGGGACTCCAATCAATGGAGTGGACCAGAAGGAAGAAAGAAACAAACAAACAGAAAAGAAGGAAGAAACAAGAATTCAAAAAAAATGAGGAGAGGCTTAGGAACCTCCAGGACATCTTTAAATGTTCCAACATCCAAATTATAGGGGTACCAGAAGGGGAAGAGGAAGAGCAACAAGTGGAAAACTTATTCGAACAAATAATAAAGGGGAACTTCCCCAATCTGGCAAAGGAAATAGGCTTCCAGGAAGTCCAGGAAGCTCAGAGAGTCCCAAAGAAGTTGGACCCTAGGAGGAACACATCAAGGCACATCAAAATTACATTAGCCAAGATTAAAATAAAGGAGAGAATTCTAGAAGCAGCAAGGGATAAGAGGACAGTCACCTACAAAGGAGTTCCCATCAGACTGTCAGCGGATTTCTCAAAAGAGACCTTCAAGGCAAGAAGGGGCTGGAAAGAAGTATTTCAAGTCATGAAAGTCAAGGATCTACATCCAAGATTGCTCTATCCAGTGAAGCTGTCATTTAGAATGGAAGGGAAGATAAAGTGGTTCTCAGATAAGGTCAAGTTAAAAGAATTCATCATCACCAAGCCCTTATTATATGAAATGTTAAAGGGACTTATCTAAGAAAAAGAGGATAAAAAATATGACAGTAAAAAGACAGCAAACTCACAGATATTAACAACCACACCTAAAACAAAAGCAAACTAAGCAAACAAATAGAACAGGAGCAGAAACACAGAAATGGAGATCACTTGGAGGGTTAGCAACAGGGGAGTGGGAGGAGGAGAGAGGGGGAAAAGGTACAGAGAATAAGTAGCATAGATGGTAGGTAGAAAATAGACAGGAGTAGGGCAGGAATAGTGTGGGAAATGTAGAAGCTAAAGAATTTATGACACATGGACATGAACTAAAGAGGGGGAATGTGGGTGGGATGGGGTTGTAGGGTGGAGGGGAATGACAAGGGAGAAATGGGACAACTGTAATAGCATAATCAATAAAATATATTTTAAAAAAGCATAATAAAAATTTTTAAACATTTTATTTATTTATTATTTATTTGTTTAGTTATTTATTATCCTCCCCTGAGTACATACTTACTGATTTTAGAGAAAGGGGAAGGTAGGGAGAGAGACAGAGGGAGAGAAACATCAATGTGAGAGAGAAACATCAATCGGTTGCTTCTTGTACACACCCCAACAGAAACCAAACTCTTAGCCTAGGCACATGCCCTAACTGGGAATTGAACCCATGACCTTTCAGTTCATGGAGTGACATTTCAACCAACAGAACCACACTGGCAACATTTATTATTATAATATCTTATTTATTATAATTTCTTTATTAAAACTTTATACACATAAACAAAGACTGTTTCTCAATTTGGGCTTATGTGATGTTTTCTCATGATTAGATTTATGTTATGCACTTTTGGGCATGAGTCAGAAGGTACATTTCAGCATGTCTTGTAATGGGACCATTTTTGGAGGTGGATCACAGGAGGAGGAACAAATACAGGGGAAAAATCTGGGATCCCAGTTAGAGATGGTGTTGGAGTGAAGAGTATTCATACCAAATACAAAGGTCTTGGAGTGTTGGGCACTCAGGGGTAGCTAAGGATTTGGGAAGGAGGGTGGTTGCCAGAGGAGAAGGTGTCAGGCTGAGGAGGGGGAAGGGAGATAATGGAGGTCAAAGCAAGACTGACTTTGCTGTATATGTAAGTGGTCAAGGAAGTAAGGAGTGGAAAGTGTCCTGCAGATTTGGTGTGCAAGGTTTCACCAGTATCCCAGGTCATTGCTTACCAGGCCCAGGCTGGGACTTGTGAAGAATATTTTTTTCTCTGGGCAGTTAGTGGGAGCAGGTTTGAATGGGCACTCCTGTTCTAACTTGACAAGTGAGCAGTGGGTGCTGCACGTTTAGAGCTGCTAGCTAGGCTGGAAGAAGTGGTGAGGATGAAGCTGTGTG
The DNA here is from genome assembly GCA_004027475.1 of Anoura caudifer. Classification (NCBI taxonomy): domain Eukaryota; kingdom Metazoa; phylum Chordata; class Mammalia; order Chiroptera; family Phyllostomidae; genus Anoura; species Anoura caudifer. The sequence continues at coordinate 4,479 of PVKU01014100.1, forward strand.
TTGGCCATCAGGCTACCCAGTGCTCACACTTCTAGCTGCCAGCAGAGCAACCTAGTAGGTGGACAATTAGCTCTGCCAAGTGTTAGTCACTGCGGGCATGGCTGTCCCCAAGTGGTGTATTAGAGGCACTGCTGGTGGAAGGTTGACTATGGCTTCATATACAGGCCATTGTCCTTGTTGCCTAGACTCAAGTGGTCCCAGGAATTCCTGTTTTAAAAAAGCTAACAGCACTTTACTGAATCATAATTTACATAGAATAAAATGCACAGATCTTAATTTTTCAGCTTGAAAAATTTTGACAATTTTATATACCTTGTAACTACCATCCAAAACAAGATCTAGAATATTTTCATCACCCCAGAAATTTATTTTCTCTTTCCAATCAATCTGAGCACCCCACCCCACATGTAGCAACCACTATTCTGACTTCTATCACGTTAATTTTCCTCTTCTTGAACTTTATATAAATGGAATCATGTATTTCTTGGTCTGGCCTATTTTGCTCAATATGTTGTATTTTAGATTGATTCTTATGTGTGCCAGTTACACATTAATTTTTACTTTTGAATCATATTACATTGTATGAATATACAATAATTTGTTTATTGATTTTCTTGTTGATGGCTGTTTCTAGTTTTTTTTTAATAACACTTCTTTTTTTAAAAAAAATTATTTATTTATTTTTAGAAAGAGGGGAAGAGAGGGAGAAAGAGAGGGAGAGAAACATCAGTGTGTGGTTGCCTCTCATGTGGGCCCCACCGGGGACCTGGCCCATAGCCCAGGCATGTACCCTGACTGGGAATCCAAGTGGTGACCTGTTGGTTCACAGGCCTGCACTTAATCCACTGAGCCACATCAGCCAGGGCTGTTTCCAGTTTTAACTACTAAGAATAAAGCTGCAATGAATTTGCAAGTGTTTTGTGAACATATGTTTTTATTTCTTTTGGGTATATACCTAGAAGTAGAATTGCTAGGTCAAATAATAACTCTATGTTTAACTTTACGAGGAATTGTCCTAATGCTTTTCAAAGTGGCTGCTCCATTTACGTTTCTACTAGTAGTATATTTCAACTACTAGTTGGATTTCAATTTCTCCACATCCCTATTAATACTTATTATCTGTTTTTTTTTTGTTACTATAACCATTCTAATGGATGTGAAGTGGTATCTCATTGTGGTTTTGATTTACCTTTCTCTGATGACTAATGATGTTGAGCATGTTTTCATGTGCTTATCAACCATCTATGTACCTTATTTAGAGAAATTCCTTTTCAGATCCTTTGCTCATTTTAAAAGTGGATTATTTGTCTATTATTATCTTCTTGTATGAATTTTTCATATATTCTAGATGCAAGTATTTTCTCCCATTCTGTGGGTTGCCTTGGGGAAGTTCCTTTCTGGTTGGGGAGAGAAGACAAACACAGGGAGTGGGGTGGTGGGAAGGAGGTGTGCAGGGTACAGACACTGTATGGGAAGGGCTAGAGTGAACTCTCTGAGCTCCAGGTTTGCTTATCTGGGTATTGAGTAGACTGGACAAAGTGCTCTGACATTGCCGTGGCCCTGCAGGCAAGAATGTGTGTCACTGTACACTCAGTGCTGTGCATCTTGTATACATACTGTCAGGGACTTGGAATCTCACAAAACCTGGGACATGGGGTAGAGGGTAGCAGGCAGCTCTTTGTTAAGAACTTCTATATTGCAAATATAGGAGTCTCTATATCGCAAATTTCCACAGGACTAACAGGTTACCTTGCAGGCAGCATGATGTGACTTGAGAGCCAGACAAGACTTAGGTTCAGATCTTGGTTGCAGTAGATGCTACTACATAGTACACTTCCCGTGCCCGCTCAGACATTTCTGACGACTTATTGTAAGCCCTTGAGATTTCTTAGTGAGGGCTTTCTCTGCTGAGAAAGCACACAGGGAAGTCTGGAAGTGCCAGGAGCACCCTCAACCCTTAGTTTCCTCATTTCTTTGGTGGGACAACTGTGTTGTATTTCTGAACAGTGTCCCAGGGGTCCCCACATCCCTCCATGTAGCCTGCTCATTATTGCATCCTGAATCAGTTTCCATTTACTTTTTTATTTAAACTTCCTCCATTCTTCTATTAGTGCTTCCTGTGATCATCTTTCAAATAGACCATTTGTACTCACATTGTTATCTCAGCATCTGCCTCTGGGGAAACCCAATGTAAAGATACTAGTTCTTCCATTTCTAAGATACATTTATTTTATTTCCTTGGGCAGATCACTTTTCCTTTTCTGAGCTTCACTTTCCTCATCTACAAGATGGGGGGAGGGGAAGCACTTATTCATAGGATAGTGATGAGGCATTGCATCTCACTCAGATATATTAAGGATTCAGTAAATGCTAGTCCTCTTTTCTTTTCCATCATTTACTGGTCTGTAACATAGATATTCTCCTCCCAGAGACCCTTGGGTGGACATGCCTCATTCAGCTGTAGCTAGGCAGGAAAAGACAGGCAGTCTAAAGCTGGCCCTGTGGGTGATTGGATTACTGCTCCCAGTTGCTGGCTTCCTCCCTGAAATAGGATTAAACTGCCTCACTGTCAGGCCTTGCATCCTCTAGAGGGAACGTGTCTCCCTCTCACCTATGCATTAATCACAAGACATACTTTGGTGAATGATATATGAGCCTATGTGACATTCACATTTGAGAAGAATAAACTTTAAATGTGTTAATGCATAATTTGGCTCAGGCTCTTTCACTCCCACCCACTACCATAGGAAAACCATGACATGTCTCCAGAGCCTGGCACACAATATGAACTAGTACTTATTTAACACTTACTGTGTACCAGGCACTGTCCCATGGGTTACACAGGTCTGCATGTGTTAATTCATTTCATCCTCACAAGACCCCTAAGACACAGGTCCTATTATCATCATCCTTATTTTGCATATGTGGAAAACTAAAGTTCAATAAGGATGAGTACCTCACACAACTGGGAAGGGTCAGGCAGTCTGCCTTCTAGGTCCATATTCTTAAGCACTGCACTAAAATGTTTCTCACAGTAGGTAGTCAACAAATGCTTGCTGAATAAAAGTTTCCTTAAATAATTGTCACTACTGAAGCATTGTTCCCTCCCATTGACTCAAATTCTGAAGATGTGATATACTGAGACAAAGATGGACTTCTGTCTTTGGACCTGGGCACTTTTCCCACATCTGTTGTTAGTCAAACAGGAGGCCCTTCTAATTCTCCTGACTGGGGAAAAGTCATCTTTGGACATCAAATGGGAGCACAAACATATCCTATAGGACCTGCGTGAACCACAAAATATCTCCTGTAAGTTCTATATGGGTCCCAGACATCTCTGTCACCCATGCATTAGTCATAAGATGTGCTTTGGTGAATGGCATGTGAGTGTACGTGGCATTTACTACAGGTAAGAAGGCTTCAATATGGACCTCAGACTCCTCTCCTGAAGGCTCATGTGAACTTTTCTTCCTTAAGGCTCACTTGGACTCCCAAAATCTCTTCAGTAGGGGCCATGCTTGATAACCTCCTCAGATGCCCAGTCATCATGTCACTGGGTCCTCCTCACAGCTCTGTAAATAGGCTAAAGCTTGCATTACAGCATGGATAGACAGCAGTGACCATGCAGGTGAACCAGGGACAGGATCAATAGGACCCCGTTGTCCTGTCCATAGACCAGGACTCTTCCCCCATGATTGGTTTGGTGGCTAGATTATGCTGCCTGCTGCCTGCCCAAACTTCCACAGTCATGGAGGCTCCCTTCCTTGTCTCTCCCTCACTAGTTCTTGTCTGCCTTTTTTTTTTTTAAACTCCAACTCCCTTTCCAGTACAGCTGTGGGAGTGAGGCCCAACTCCCAGCAGGCTGGAATAAGACAATGGGCTTTTATTCTGGGCAAAGAATCCCTGCACTGTGTCCCACTCACCGAGGCCCCCTTCCAGGCCTGGGATGCTGTGGGCAGAGGGCACTGTGGACGACAGGGGCCATTGGCTGGCAGGGCAGACGGTGGTCCTGGCTGGAGAGATCCCACAGGAGATTTACACTGTAAACACCTCTCACAATACAAGCCTGTCTTTCACTCCCAGCCCCATCTCTCCAAGTGGGTATCTCTCAACCATCATTGGTTTTGGGGTTTATTTTAACGTTTATCCTGGTCTCTAATCTTTTTAGGTGTTCATTTCTGCATATCACAGTCTCCTTCATTCTTTTTCTCTCTCAGCCTCTCTCTTTCTATTCCTTTGTGTAGGTTGCCTTTCCTTGTTTATCTTTTCTCATTTCATCACGTTCTCTTTTCTCACTCTTTCCATGTCTTCGTTCTCTCCAAATCTTGATACTTTCTATGTTTCTGTATCTCTGTCTCCCCTTGTTTCTAATGCCTCTATGCTCACGGCTCTCCTCTCTTGTCTGTGTAAATCTATCTTTCCATGGATCTGTGTGTTTGTGTCTGTCTATGTCTCATCTCTGTCTCCTCATGTCTCATCTCTGAGCTTCCGTCTTCCATCCCATTGCTGTCACTTTGGACCTGTGGATCTGAAGGACCTTGATCCGTCACCATGCTCTCCCGCTCACAAAACTCTTTCTCACTCCTCCTTTCTGGTAAATCCCAGAGGCCGCTGGAACTGGCATAGGAGGTTATTTTCCTCAGTTTACAGATTTGGAAGCTGAGGTTCTGGCTGCTGGTACCAGGATCCCATTCCTGGGTCTCTTTCTCCACGTACTCGCCATGCTCCGGTCCCTGCGGTGCCGCCGGCCACCTGACCTGGGCAGACACAGGACTTAGGACCTCGGATAGCTCCTATAAGGTGCAAGCGTTCCTGGTCTTCCTTCTCGCGAGAGCAGGGAGAGCGGCCTAAGAGGCGGCACGGGAGTCTCGCGAGAGCTCCTGCTGGCGGGGGCGCTGCGGAGAGCGCGCGCCGGGCTGGCTGAAGGCGCGCGCCCCCCACTGCCGGCCCGTAAGCTGCTCTCGCTAGGCGGGCTCTGCGCCGCAACGCCGGTGCAGCGCAGCGCGGGCAGCGCCTCGGCCTCTTAGCAGCGGAGAGACAGCTGCGGGTGAGTTCCGGCCTGAAGGCTCAGAAAAGGGCTTTTCAGGGAAGCTGGGCGCAGTACGAGAAGTGGTCACCCCCTCTCTAGGTTTGTACCCTACACTTCACCTTTGTATGCAAAGGGCAGGCCAAGATGCTGGGGAGGTGGAGAGTCGAGGTCACCTTCCTTGTTTAGAGCGGGGGAAGAGTGTCCCGGGTGACCCCAGGTCCTCCAAACCCCACCATCCCCAGCCCCATACCCCTCAGAGGGAACCCTTGTCTTGGGTGACGTCAGGCTTCTGGATTCTGGAGCCTGGGCCTTGGGTCCTCCATTCCCCCCACCCCCACCTTGAGTTCCCTGGAAATCGGCCTCCCTGCTCCTCCTGGGGATGGTACACGCGATCCGGGATCGGGGAGACTGGAGATGGGGTAACTGTGGCCTCCTTTGGGTCCTTCCCCACAAGAGGCGCCTGCAGGTGGGCCCAGGTTATTACCTGCCCTCCCCTCCCCCTCCCCGGGCGACCGACCTTTGGAAGGCTGGTCTGAGCCACCTCAGGGTTTCTGGAATGGGTGCATTCATTGGCTTGAGCCTGGGGTCTCCCCGGCTGGGGTGGTTTGTTGGGTGTGCCGCATAACACCCAAAGGAGTCCGCAGGAGTCGGTCACGGGAATGAGGGAGAGGTGTTTGCGCACCTGCCCCTACCCCTACCTCCGGGAGCTTCTGGTCTGGAGGTTGGAAGAACCAACTAGACACTGAGAATTCATCTTAGGTGGTTTCAACCCTAATGCTCCAGCTGTGGGGCGGAGAGTTTAGGGAGAGCAAGGCAGACTTTCCTGCAGACACAAGGAGCACAAGGGGAAAAGGAGGCAAGAGCGAGTAAATAAGAAACTTCCTGGAGGAGGTGAAATTTGGATGGGAGGAGAGGCAAGAGGAGGCATTCCTGGGTAATGGTATGGGCAAAGACATAGAGGTGGGAATTAAGCACAGCTTTTCCGGATCTGCCACGGGAGCCCATGGGGTGGGGGAGTCTGGAGGATTTTTTAGCCAATGCCTTATGGGTTCTGCCTCCAAGGGTCTGGTCTCTCTGAAAAAGGGAGATGGTTCTTGCATGGGCGTTGCTGGTGGAAATGATTCTGTTGGGGCTACACAAGTCTTGCTAGCTGAGATTTGATCTGGGTTTGGTGAGCCTGAAGGCAAAGTCCCCAGAGCTGAGAGAGGAATGTCTCTAGAGAATGGGCCACGGAAAGAGAATCTTCTTGGCCTAGCAAACCAATGGAGTCTTTAGCTGGCTGACTGGCCACCTCTGAACAAGTTTGTTCTTCTCTCTGAGCATTTCTTTGCCAGCACCTTTGTCTAGGGACAAAATAATAGGGTTAAGTACTGACCTCCCTTGAGGAAGCTGCTTGTTTTAGTTTACAGCATCCCTCCCAGTTCTTCTTCCTTTTTCTTTTCCTTTTCTCATCATTCTCTCTGTCTCCCTCCCCACAGCATTTCCTCTAGGGGCTGCACTTCCTTCTCTGCTGACAGCCTGGAGTCTCTGAAGGTTTCCTGGAGTTGTGGGACAGCAGGGTTGACAGCAGCTGTGGGCTTAGCCTGGTTGGGGAAGGGCATCAGTTGCTCCTCTCCTGCCCTTTGGAAGGGTATCCACATCTTAAGCAAGAACATAGATTGACAGTGGTCTGTGACCTGGCCAGTGTTGGGTCCCTCCTAGAAGCTCCTCCATCCATGAGAGACTGAGGAAGAGATTAGGTGACAATGAGTGACAGCTTGGTGTCCAACAACTGGTTTAGAATTTAAGCAGTGGGATGCATGGCAGGGATGTCTGGAAAGGTTTCCCAGGAGAGATGGGATGTGAGAAAATAGTAGGACTTAAAGAAGCTGACAGGGCTCTGGTTTAGGGGCACTAGAAGCACAGGGGGTAGCTAGACATGATCTCATGCATGAAGCTGGGTTGTGGGAAGCGGGTCAGCCTGTGGTAGAGAAGCAAAGGGTAGTGGGACAGGAGGCTTGACACAAGACCTCAAATGCCAGGCACAGGATTAGTAGGGGCTATTGAAGAAGAGTCACCATAGGACAGTGATAGCAATGCCAGAGAAGTGCTACTTTATGAGCATGAGTTCTGGAACTTAAGGGTTAGGGTGGATAAGGGGATCAGAGGTCAAGCAAGAGGGGCAAACTTTCATGTTAGATATGGGGGGCAGGAAGAAAATGACCATTTCTATGTGAAGGGTGAAGGGCTCATGCTGGGGAGGAGGGAGGGCTGATGAGCAGGCAGCTCTGGTACCAGCCCCGGGTCTCTGGCCTAATCTGGAGCCAGGCTTGAGTGTCTTCTCTCTGCTAATGGGCTTCACTCTCTCCACTGTGGCAGCTTCTGTCCTCCCAGCTTCACAGTGAGAAATGGAATAAATTATAATCTGGGGTTTTTTTAATTGACTTTTTTGGGAGAGAGGGGAAGTAGGGTGGAGAAAGAGACAGACAGACAAACAGACATTGATTTGTTGTTCCACTTATTTATGCATTCATTGGTTGCTTCTTAACTGGGGATGGAACCTGCAACCTAGGTGTATCAGCATGGTGCTCTAACCAGTTTAGCTATACAGCTGGGGCTATAATCTGGGTTTTTAAAACAATTCAGGTAGTATTCGCTATCTTATTGATAACTAGGGTGATCCTTCCTTCTACATTTTGGAGGGATATGTAGCACCTCCCAACCCACACTGCCAACATTGTGAAAGACTCAATTGAGGAGCAAATTTCTACTTTTCCCATTCTGTGGTCAAGAAATTTGGTTTGCAGAGGCCACTCAATTTTCCCTCTTTCCCTCCACCTCCTTCACACAGAAAGGCTAGTTCTGGCGACCAGAGTCTTCTGCAGTCCTCCCAAGCCTAAACTTTCTCTGGGCTAATCTTCATATACAAATGGAAAAGGCTTGCCCTGTGTTTTGGCACTGAGCTTTGGCTTCTCCCATTCTGAGTCATTCATACTTTGCTACACTGAATTCTCTGTAACCATGGTACACCTTTGGAAGACAGCCTGGTACTGCGGACTGGAGCCAGAATTAGAGTCACCTCCTTTGAGGCTCCTACAATCCAGTTATTACCCACACTCTCCTTGCCTCTATTCATTGTTTTCTTGGAGGACTTCAGTGCTGGACAACAGTCTCCCACTTCACATCCCATTGTCTCATGGGAGGCGATGTCTCCTTCAGCTACCCCTTCTACTAGGCACTCCTGAGTCTGGCCATCTTTGGCATGTGGCTTCCTCTGAAATCTGAAACTCCAGTATGCTCTGACCACAGTCCAACTTTTACTTTACCTGCTTTGGGACCCTACAGAGACCTCGTTCTCTGATACCTTTATTTTCTTTATACCATAGCATCCACCTTCTGTGTCTTTTCTGGACCCCCAGGGTCCAGGATTTTAACCATTCTCTGGCCCATGCCCTCAGCTGCCCTGCCACCTTGCCTGTGTGTCCCAACCCAGCGGCAGAAGATCCAATTTTGGATTCTATGCTCAGCATATAGAAAGCTTCTAGGGATCATCACATTCCAGGGCAGTCTGGTTCTGCTTCCATGCAGGGTTTCCAGCCTCAGCTGTCCTTCATCACTTTATGGAAATCCTTCTCTTCCCAACAGCTCATCATTCCATTTCATAGGAGAACTATTCCAAAATGGACTACTCTCTCAAAACTCTTTACTCATGGAAGGGGTGGTTGGGGGTTTGTGGAAGAAGTGGAATCACATCCATGTTTCCCCACTTCTTGAGTCCCAGTAGAAGGAAGTATCCTAGCCTCATGTGCCTACTCTGTGCTATGGAAGCTGGCCCTCTGTCTCCTGAGGTACCATTGTCCATCAGCTATTTCCCCTTCTTACTGTACCAGCTTATAAATATGCTCGTCTCCTATCTGAAAAAACCTTTCTAACCCTAAGTTCTCTACTAGTTGCTGCTGTTTTAAACCAGTGGCTTTGTCTTATTACAAAAATGATATATGACCATTGTAGAAATTTTAGAAAATAAAGATAAAAAGAAAACAAGTAGCTTTTAATCTTACTATCAAGAGATGGACGACTTGCTTCAGTGTTGTCACTGATACTCTATGTGTGTGCATTAAAGTTTGATCCAAGTTTTTTGAAAGGCTAGTTTGCTAGACTTGTTCCCTCTTCGTCTCCGTCATGTTTTCCTTATTCCTTGGCTGCCTGGTCTCTACTCACTGCTCCCTGAAGCTGTGACCTCCTAATTGCCAAGTCAGCCATATCACACCTGACTGCTCCGTAACCATGGGTGTTGTTGACCCAGCTGATCAGTCATTAAAAAGACTGCAATATAATGAACCTGTGTTCATTGACATGAAAAATTTTCATGAGATCTCGTTGAGTGGGAAAAAGTAGGCTATAAAACAGCATGTATAAAATGATCTTATTTTTGTCATATATGTTGAAAACAAAAACCAAAAACCTGGAAGTCAAACTGTTAAAGATTTGGACTCTGAGAAGGTGGATTTTGAAAGAACTTTTAGTTTTTACCTTATGTACTTTGATTTTGTTAACATACAGACACATCCCCACACACACCACACATGAGGGGGGACCCCCCAAAAGTGGAATTTATTTATAAAAATTGTGTATTTATTCTTACATGTTTAAACTTCAGTTACCTTCAAAGTGCTCTCCATTTGATGCAATACACCTATCAAGATGTTTTTTCCATTGCTCAAAACAGTTAAAAAAATTTAATTTATTTTCAGAGAGAAGGGAAGGGAGGGAGAAAGCAAGGAAGGGAAACATTGATGTGAGAGAGAAACATCCATCTGTTGCCTCTTGCAACCACCTGGGGACCTGGCCTGCAACCCAGGCATGTGCCCTGACCGGGACTTAAACTGTGGACCTTTTGGTTCGCAGGCTTGTGCCCAATTCACTGAGCCATACCAGCCAAGGCTCAAAACAGTTTTTGAACTCACTAATTTTGATGACTTTTAGTGCTTTCACCATTTTTTTCTTTCACCTCTTCCACACTGACAAAATATTTCCCTTTGAGGACTTTTTATCATCCAGGGACACAGAAAAAAGTCACCTGGGGTGAGATCAGAGAAATAGGGAGGGCAGGGCACGGGGGTCATGCAGTTTTTGATCAAAAACTGCTGAACACTCAGCATGGTGTGTGCAGGTGTGCTCATAAATCACCAGTCATGAAATGGGCAAATGCATTGAAAGAGTCTTCAAAAAGATTTCACTGTAGTTGAACCCAGCCTCTTGCAACAACACCAGCTGGTACACTGATACACATGGGTTCCTAGAACACTCACCTAGTGGGGGAAGCGTGTACTACAAGGGGCTCACCTTCCAGAAGATAATTCCTTTTTTTTTGGTCCCCCTTCATATCACATATGAAGTCTGTCGAGAAAAGGTCCAGCCATTGTTAAATAACAGGAATGGTTTGTGTGACATCGATGTAACCTGGCAGCCAAGGGGAGTGGACTGGGATGCGCAAGTGTGAAAAATGCTGACTTCACAGTTCTAGTCAGTGGGGGTGGGAGATGCTGTTGAGTGAGCATGTGTACTGTGTGGCCATCACATTCAAAATGACTGAGCAAATAGAGCAATGTTTCTGCATCAGATTTTGTGTTAAGCTTGAACATTCCTCTGTGGAAACTATTCAGATGATTCAGAAGGCTTTTGGGGACAATGCAATGAGTGTAGCATGAATAAAAATGTGGCACAAATGCTTAAAATATGGTTGAGAATCTGTTGAAAGTGATCCATGTTCTGGGGTGCTGGCAACAAGCAGAACACCTGAGACTGTTGAATGTGTACAGGCTGCAATCAACAAAGATCAGTGACTGACAGTGAGAACTAGAAGCTGATCTGGGGATTCCAAAAACTACTGGCTTTTCCCAAAACTAAAATCACCTTTGAAAGGGAAGAGATTTCAGACCATTGATGAGATTCAGGCAAATACAACAGGAGAGCTGTTGGTGATTCTAACAAAGAGTTTTGCAGAGTGTTTTGAACAATGGAAGAGATGCTGGGAGAACTGTGTGAGATCCCAAGGTGCCTACTTTGAAGGGGACTGAGGTGTCATTGTCCTGTGTACAGTGTTTCTTGTGTCTTCTTCATAAATGTCTCTATTTTTCATATTGTGTGGATGGATACTTTCTGGACATACCATTAAAAATACACACACACACACATTTAATCCTCACCTGGGGATATGTTTATTGAATTTTGGAGAGAGAGGAAGACAGGGAAAGAGAGAGAAATGCTGATATGAGAGAGCAACATTGATCAGTTGCCTTCCACATGTGCCCCAATTGGGAACTGAACCCGCAGATGGGGAAAGAAACATTGATGTGGGAGAGAAACATCAATTGGTTGTCTCTTGCACACCCCCAAATGGGGACCTGGTCTGTAACCCAGGCATGTGCCCTGACCTAAATTGAACTGGTGACCCTTTGGTTTCGCAGGCCATGCTTAATCTACTGAGCCACACCAGCCAGGGCAGGGCACAGATATTTTCTACATAGCTGAAAACAACATATTTTAATTTTATTGCAAAAATTTAAGGTTATGTATTTTATTTTATTTTTTAAAATTTTATTATGTTTAAGAGAGGGGAAGGGAGGGAGAAAGAGAGAGAGAGCAACATCAGTGAGAGAGAGAACTATCGATCAGTTGTTTCTAGCATGCCCCCAACCAGGGACCTGGCCCACAACCCAGGCATGTGCCCTGACCAGGAATTGGACTGATGGCCGTTAGCTCTGTGGTCTGACGCCCAGCCAACTGAGCCACACCAGTTGGGGCAAGGCTATATTTTTTAGAAGAAGAGAATAGAGTCCTTTAGTGGCTGGCAGAAATCTGGGAATAAAGCTCAAATCTGTCTATGCCTTCAAGGCCATGATGACCCAGCCCCTTCCATTTATCAACCCTATTTTTGCCTTTTTGTCCTGCCTTCCATTTTGAGTTTCATCTTTGCTGTACTTCTTTCTATTCCTTGGATATACCATGCTGTTGCTCTCCTGATATCCATACTGCCCTCTTGATTCTTTTTTTCCCTAGCCAACTCTTACTTATCCTTCAGGATTCACCCTTATGAAGCCTTCCCTACTTCCAGGACAGACCAGGGGGGTACTCCTCTGTGTTCTCATGGTTTTTTTGTACTTACTCTCCCAGAGCCCTTCTTAGGCTGTGTTGTAATTTCTCATTAACTTAGCTGGGTCCTCTACTCTGACTTCCTCTCTCTCAACTCCAAACTGTCTCTGACATTAGACAGAAAATTGAAGCAGATACATGGGATTCTCACTCTCCTTTCCAAGGCCTTAAACCTACATGCATCCGCTTGTATATGTTCTCCTTCCTACTTATTAGGAGTGAGACTTGTCTTACCTCCTTCCATTGGATCTCATGCTTCTCCTCTTTTCAGGGTTGACCTTTGTCTATTATAATTGCAACTTTTCCTTGGATCCTTCACATCTCTAGCTTATTTCCATCTTAAACAATCCTCAGCCATAGCCATTCCTGGACCCCAACTCCCACATAGGTAGTACCCTCTCTCTCTATTCTCTTTCTAGACATAAGTAGCCTTATTCAAAGACCTGTCTATACCTACTTGCCTGTTCAACTGTAGACCTAATTTGGCTACTACTCCCAGTCCCATGCTACCAAAACAGTTTTTGCTGGGACTACAGATGACTTGATGTTGCTGAGTATAATGAACGCTTTCAGCCCAGCCTTTTTCATGCTGTCATATGTGTTCACTGTCTATGCCTCACTTTGGAGACTCCACTCTCTTCTGGTTTTCCTCCAGCTCATTCTCTTCTGACTACTTTTTTCATTTATTTATTTTTAAATTATATTTTATTGATTATACTATTACATTTGTCCCAATTTTTCCCTTTGTCCCCTCCACCCAGCAGCTCCCACTCCCTCAGGCAGTCTCCACACATTTGTTCATGTCCATGGGTCTTTGGCTTCTCCATTTCCTATACTGCACTTTACATCCCCATGACTATTCTGTAAATACTAATTTGTGCTTCTTAATCCCTTCACCTTTCCACCTATTTCCCCAACCACTTCCCCCACTATCTGGCAGCCACTAAACTGTTCTCCATATCAATGATTTTGTTTCTGTTCCGCTTGTTGGCTTACCTTATTTTTGGACTATAAGATGCACCCCCCAAATTTGGGAGAAAAAGGGGGTGCACCTTATAGTCCGAATGTAGCTTGCCTGGCTGGCTCACTGTGGCGGGTGGGGGCGTGGGGGGGTGGTGGAGCAGGGTTGCCACTGCAGGAAGCCTGCCGTGGCAGGAGTAGGGTGATGTTTCGGGGCCTGGGCTGGGAGGAGGGGTGGTGCCAAGCAAGGGAGGCAGGAGCGGAGTCTCTGTTGTGACATATAGTGCTAGGGAGGAGGGTACAGGCGGTGCAGGCACATTGGGAGAAGAAAGCCTGCGGCGCCCGTATGTGCCTCCATCACATGACTGGTGTGTCCCCCATTAACATTAACATAGGCAAATTCCACTGCGGGGTCACCTGTCAATGTGGCCCTGCAGCTGTTGCAAAACTACAACTCCCATCATGCTTGGGCAGGTTGGGACGATTGGAGCTGTAATTTGGCAACACCTGCAGAGCCACACCGGTTGTGCAAAACTGTTGAGTTTTGTTTACATTTACATTGGTGAAATATTATGTTATTTATGTTATTAAATATTTTACCACATTTTTTGTTTCAAAATTTTTTTCCCTATTTTCCTCCTCTAAAACCTAGGTGCATCTTATGGTCCAAAAAATACAGTAGTTTGTTTTTTACATTTAATTGTTGATAGATATGTATTTATTAGCATTTTATTGTTCATAATTTTGATTTTTCTCTTAAATAAGTTCCTTTAATATTTCATATAATACTGGTTTGGTGGTGATTAACTTCTTTACTTTTTTCTTGTCTGGGAAGCTCTTTATCTGCCCTTCAATTCTAAATGATGGCTTTGCTGGATAGAGTAATCTTGGTTGTAGGTTCTTGCTTTTATTACTTTAAATACTTCTTGTCAATTCCTTCTAGCCTGCAAAGTTTCTTTTGCGAAATCAGACAGTCTTATGGGAACTCCCTTTAGGTAACTACCTGATTTTTTCTTGCTGCTTTTAAGATTTTGTCTTTATTTTTAACCTTTGGCATTTAGATTATGATGTGTCTTGGTGTGGGCCTCTTTGCATCCATTTGTTTGGGACTGTCTGTGCTTCCTGGACCTGTATGTCTATTTCCTTCACCAAATTAGGGAAGTTTTCTTTCATTTTTTTTTCAAATAGATTTCCAATTTCTTGTTCTTTCTCTTCTCCTTCTGGCATACCAGTGAATGTTGGTATGCGTGAAGTTGTTCTATAGGCTCCTTATACTATCCTCATTTCTTTGGATTCTTTTTTCTTCTTCTTGTTCTGGTTGGTTGGTTTTGCTTCCTTGTGTTCCAAATCATTGATTTGATTCTCGGCTTCATCCACTCTGTTGATTCTCTGTAAATTGTTCTTTATTTCAATTAGTGTATCCTTCATTTCTGGCTGGATCTTTTTTATGCTTTTGAGATACTCAAAGTGCTTGAGCATCCTTATAACCAGTGTTTTGAACTCTGCATTTGAAAGATTACTTACCTCCATTTTGTTTAGTTCTTTTTCTGGAGTTTTGCTCTTTTCTTTCATTTAGGCCATGTTTCTTTGTCAACTCATTTTGGCAGGCTATCTGTGTTTGTTTCTGTGTATTAGGTAAAGCTGCTATGACTCCCTGTCTTGACAGCATGGCCTAATGTACTAGGGGTCCTGTGGGGTCCAGTGGCACGGCCTCCCCAATCACCCAAGCTGGGTATTTGAGGTATACCCTTTAAGTGGGCTGAGTACACCCTTCTCTTGTAGTTGACCCTTGATTGCTGTTGGCAGATCAATGGGAGGGATTTACCAAGGTCAGTCAGCTGCAAGGACTGGCTGTGACCACCAACCTCCACCCTCTGTGGAGGATCAGCTGTGCAGGAGCCCACTCGACAGAGCAGGGCTTACTTTAGCAGAGCTCTGGTGCTTTCTTGTGTTCTGCCTGGGGCCACTTGGCATAAGCTATAAGTGATCTGCAGCTGGCTGCTTCTTGTGCTGGGCTTGGAGGTACCCTAGCAAGGCCAGGCTGTGAACCCAAGGCCAACTGCTGTGGCCATGGGCCACTTAGCAAGGGACAGGGCCTTGCTGAGTCCAGCTGCTGCTTGTCTGAGAGGATTTAGGAGGATCAGAAGCATGAGCCAAGACAAGCCATTTGTATAGGAAAGCCACTGTTAACTGCTTGGGTGGGCCCCTAAGTTGGGTGGCGCATAGTCTCAGGGAATCACCAGGGCAAGGCAAACAGTGTGAGCCAAACTGATGGAGTCCCAGATATAATGCCCACCACCCTCTGTGGCTCTGTCAGGGGAGGGCTCAGAAGAGGAGCAATGGCCTCTGCCAGCAATTCTGTCTTGAGAAAAACTGTCCTCCAGTTCTCGCCCTGATGCCAAACATTCATTTTCTCCCTGCATGCCACTGGTGCCTTTCAAGCTGCTGCCCAGGTGCTGGAGCTCAACGGGAGTGAGTCTGAGTAAGTCTCTGCACAGGCCCTTGAAGAGGAACTGCCTGGGAGTCCAGCAGTTTCTTCCCCCGACTCAGTCTCCATTGATTTTTATAGCCAGAAGCCATGGGGACTTATCTTCCTGGCACTGGCACCCTGGGTTGGGAGGCCTGGTGTGGGGTTGGGACTCCTCTCTCCTGAGATACCCCTTTCGATTTTTATCTGCCTTAAGTTTGTGTGGGACCAGCTTGATCTGTGTCTCCCCATCTTTGCCCTTCCTACCTGTCTGGATAGATGTGGTTTCTTTTTTAATTTCATGGTTATAAGATTTCCATTCCACTTGATTTCTGCTGGTTATGAGTGATGATTGATCTATAGTTTAGTTGTAATTTTGCTGTGGCTGTGCAAAGAGGAGAGTCGTGTTTACCTAGGCTACCATCTTGGAGATCTTGGAGCTTCAGTATCATCATTAATTTTTTTAACAGATAATACATTTACATGATTCATAATTTGAAAACATGTCCTAAATTTTATCAGTTCTAAGGTGAACATTTGGATATTTCTGAAAGCATTTTAGTGTCTATGTCTTAAAAATTTGGGGATCTTATAATTACAACTTGGCAGTATTTTTGTTTTCTTTTGGTAAATAAAATTAACGATCTATCTTAAAACCCATGGTGTCTTGGTGTAGATGGCCTAAAGATATGTAGTAACAATTCAGTTTTCTCTGTCCCCCAGGGATCCACAATTATTTTTTTCTTGATATACTACTAGAGATTCTTTGTGTACATTTTACCAAATACAAAATAGACAAGGTGGGGCAAAAATAGGTTTACAGTTGTTTGTATGGAAAATAATACAACAATTTATAAATAATAATACAAGAATAAGCTGTTTTGCATAAACACAACTGTAAACCTACTTTTGCCCCACTCTGTTTGTGTATATTTTCCCCTAATGTTTTACTTTGAAAAATTTCAAAGCTGCAGAAAGGTTTAAAGAACAGTGCAACAAACACTTGTTCTAAGGTACATCACCTAGATTCATCAGTTTTTAATATTTTGTGACATTTATTTTATCTACTTTTTTTTAGCAGAACAAGGTGAAAGTAAGTTGCAGATAAGATACTGTACCTTTGAATACTTCAGCATTTATCTCCTAAGAACAAAGATATTCTCCTGGGTAACTACAACACTAAGAAATTTAACATTGAACAATGATACATGCTATGCAATCTATGTTCAAATTTCTCTACTTGTCCTGAAAATGTCCTTTAGAACTGTGATTTAGAAATCCAGGATTCACTACAGGATCGCTCGTGGCATTAGATGCATGACTCTAATCCCTCTACTAATTTTTTTTCCTTTACCAATTTTTGTCTTTCATGACATTGACATTTATTTGCTGTGGAGAATTTCTCACAATCTGGATTTGTCAGATTGTTTTTTCTTAGTATTTTGAAACTAAACATTTTGGCAACAGCACTACATAGATGACCTTGTATCTTTCTGTGCATATCACAATCGGGAGGTACATGATGTCCATTATCAGAAATGCTAAGCTTGGTCATTTGGTCTGCCAGATCACATTATTGAAGTGCTCTTTCTCTGTTGTGATTAATAAGTAGTCTGAGGGGTGGCACTCAAACTCTGTGACACTCGTATTAGCAGCCATTGATCATCTTTATTTGTATGAGTTCTTACACAAGGGTTGCAAATGATGATTTTTAAAAGTTCTGATTCTATTATTAGAACTTTTTCTTTCTCCTCTCCCTTTCTTTTGTATATCACCTAGACTTGTGTATTCTTTTCTTTTTTTAAGTATATTTTATTGATTATGCTATTACAGCTTTCCCAATTTTCCCCCCTTTATCCCCCTTCTGCCCTGCTCCCCCAAACCCTCCAGCAACCACCCCACTTAGTTCCTCTCTGTGGGTTGTACTTTGACTTCTCTGTTTCCTGTACCAGTCTTTACCTATCCCCATCTATTTTCTTCCTACCAATTATGCTTCTTCTTCCCTGTACCTTTCTCTCCTCATTCTTCCCTTCCCCCTCCCCACTGAAAACCCTCCATGTGATGTCCTTTTCTCTGATTCTGTTCCTGTTCCAGATGTTTGCTTAGTTTTTGTTTTTGTTTTTTTTTGTATGTTCAGCTGTTAATAGTTGTGAGTTTGTTGTCATTTACTGTTCATAATTTTTGATCTTCTTCTATTTCTTAGATAAGTTCTTTTAACATTTCATATAATAAGGGCCTGGTGATGATGAACTCCTTTAACTTGATCTTATCTGGGAAGCACTTTATCTGCCCTTCCATTCTAAATGATAGCTTTGCTGGATAGAGCAATTTTGGATGTAGGTTCTTGCCTTTCATGGCTTGGAATACTTCTTTCCAGCCCCTTCTTGCCCATAGTTTTCTTTTGAGAAATCAGCTGATAGTCTTATGGGAACTCCTTTGTAGGTAACTCTCTCCTTTCCTCTTGCTGCTTTTAAGATTCTCTCTTTATCTTTAATTTTGGGTAATTTAATGATGATGTGCCTTGGTGTTCCTCTTTGGGTCCAATTTCTTTGGGACTCTCTGGGCTTCCTGGGCTTCCTGGATGTCTATTTCTTTTTCCATATTTGGGAAGTTTTCCTTCATTATTTATTCAAATAAGTTTTCAACTTCTTGCTCTTGTTCTTCTCCTTCTGGCATCCCTATAATTCTGATGTTAGAGTGTTTAAAGTTGTCCCAGAGGTTCCTAAACCTCTCCTCAGTTTTTTGAATTATTGTTTCTTCATTCTGTTCTGTTTGGATGTTTATATCTTCCTTCTGTTCCAAATTGTTGATTTGAGTCCTGGTTTCCTTCCCTTAACTGTTTGTTCCCTGTATATTTTGCTTTATTTCACTTTGGGTAGCCTTCATTTGTTCCTTCATTTTTCGACCAAGCTCAATTAGTTCTGAGAGCATCTGTTGACCAGTGTTTTGAACTCTGCATCAGATAGGTTGGCTATCTCCTTGTCACTTAGCTCTTTTTCGGGAGTTTTGATCTGTTCTTTCATTTGGGCAATATTTCTTTGTCTTGGCACACCTGTTATGTTGTAAGGGGGGAACCTTAGTTATTCATGTGGCGAAGCAACCCTCTTCACTGTGTTGTGGCACTGTCTGTGGGGAAGGGGTTAGAGAGGGAACAATGTGGCTTGCTTGCTCCGCTCTGGCCCCATTTTCCAACCACCTCTGTAGTGTGAGACTGAGTTTCTCCCACCATGGCAACCCCCACAGTAGTTTACAGCTAGCTTTGAGTCTTTAGTTTCCTCTTCAGCCAGCCCCACCTCACCTGGCCTGCATGGTTCTCTGCTTTGCCCTGCTCATCCTTTCTACTCAGCTGCTCACCTACCAGTCTCTGTGAGTGTATTTTTAATTCCTTGGTTGTTGGAGTTCCATGCAGTTTGATTTTCTGGCACTTCTGGTTGTTTATTGGTTTCAGATTGGCTCTTATCCTTCTTTTGGTTGGGTGAGGAAGCAAAGCATTTCTACCTATGTCTCCATCTTGGCAGGAACTCCCACTTGTGTATTCTTTTCATTCAGTGTGTTGTAACCTAACCATGACTGATGTTATTCGTATTTTTCAATTTTTAAAAATATTTTATTGATTATGCTATTACAGGTGTCCCATTTCTCTCCCATCATTCCCCTCCACCCTGCACACCCCCTCCCACCCACATTCCACCCCTTTAGTTCATGTCCATGTGTCATAAGTTCTTTAGCTTCTACATTTCGCACACTATTCTTGCCCTCCCCCTGTCTATTTTCTACCTACCATCTATGCTACTTATTCTCTGTACCTTTCCCCCTCTCTCCTCCTCCCACTCCCCTGTTGCAAACCCTCCATGTGATCTCCATTTCTGTGGTTCTGTTTGTGTTGTAGCTGTTTGCTCAGTTTGCTTTTCTTTTTGTTTTAGGTGTGGTTGTTAATATCTCTGAGTTTGCTGTCATTTTACTGTACATGTTTTTTATCTTCTTTTTCCTGGATAAGTCCCTTTAACATTTCATATAAGGGCTTGGTGATGATGAACTCCTTTAACTTGACCTTATCTGGGAAGCACTTTATCTTTCCTTCCATTCTAAATGAGAGCTTTGCTGGATAGAACAATCTTGGATGTAGGTCCTTGACTTTCATGACTTGGAATACTTCTTTCCAGCCCCTTCTTGCCTACAAGGTCTCCTTTGAGAAATCAGCTGACAGTCTGATGGGAACTCCTTTGTAGGTTACTATCTCTTTATCTCTTGCTGCTTTTAGGATTCTCTCCTTCATTTTAATCTTGGCTAATGTAATTATGCTGTGCCTTGGTATGTTCCTCCTTGGGTCCAACTTCTTTGGGACTCTCTGAGCTTCCTGGACTTCCTGGAAGTCTGTTTCCTTTGCCAGATTGGGGAAGTTCTCCTTTATTATTTGTTCAAATAAGTTCTCCATTTGTTGCTCTTCCTCTTCCCCTTCTGGTACCCCTATAATTTGGATGTTGGGACATTTAAAGATGTCCTGGAGGTTCCTAAGCCTCTCCTCATTTTTTTGAATTCTTGTTTCTTCCTTGTTTTCTATTTGGTTGTTTCTTTCTTCCTTCTGGTCCACTCCATTGATGTGAGTCCCAGTTTTCCTCCCATCTCTATTGGTTCCCTATGTGTTTTCCCTCATTTCACTTATCGTAGCCTTCATTTTTTCATCTAATTTGTGAGCAAAATCAACCAATTCTGTGAGCATCCTGATCACCAGTGCTTTGAACTGTGCATCTGATAGGTTGGCTATCTCTTGGTCACTTAGATGAATTGGCTCTGGGGCTTT
>PVKU01014101.1:0-24859 GCA_004027475.1 Anoura caudifer
GGAGTGGGAGGAGGAGAGAAGGGGAAAAGGTACAGAGAATAAGTAGCATAGACGGTGGGTAGAAAATAGACAGGGGAAGGGCAAGAATAGCGTGGGAAAAGTAGAAGCTAAAGATCTTATGACACATGGACATGAACTAAAGGGGGGAAATGTGGGTGGGAGGGGGTGTGCAGGGTGAAGGGGAATGATGGGGGAGAAATGGAACAACTGTAATAGCATAATCAATAAAATATATTAAAGAAGGTAAAGCAATTTTTCATATTGAAACCTAGTGGTATACATTGGGATAAGATACCAGCATTTTTCTTCCCTCGTTCACAAGGTTGAGTATTTTAAAATACAGAATAGTTGGCACTGGCCAGGAAACTGGAAAACTAGAGTTAGAGACCCATATATGCACTGACTCTCTGTATTAACTCAGAGAAATCCCTGAATTCTTTATTTCTTCATCCATAAAGATATTGTTTATATTTAATTTATGGAGTTATGAAGGCTCAGATATAACTGTGTTTTACGAATTCTAAAACTCCATGTATAAACACAAAGTATTATTATCTAATGCACCAATAATTTACAACCTTTCTGGAGCCCTCTCCTTCTTTCATCACCCCCACATCAATTACCTGCCAAGTCCTATTGATTGCTCCAGCAGAGCCTTACATACTCATTAGCTCTTTTTAATCACTATCAAATTACCTTGCCTCAGCTCTTTACTAATCTCACCAAGATTACTACAATAATCTAGCTGCTGCCCTGCTGTTAGACCACCTTCCGTTTCTGCCCCAGTATACCCTGGGGTGTCCTTTCTCCACTTGAAAGATTTCAATGGTTTTTCATTGCCTTTTCAATACAGTACAAACTCTGTGAACTAATAAAACTATCTGGTTCTAAATGTTTGTCTACTCTTTTAAGTATACACACACACAGACACACACACAACCTTCTGAGCATTTTACATACTAGACAACTTAGCAATTTATTCTTTTCTAGCACCTTACCTATGTTTCCACAGAAATAACTTGCACTATGCCTGGAATATCTCTCCTACTCAGCTCTAAATTTTACCTAACCTTTTAATGTCTTGCTCAAGCAACAAGTTGCTTCAAAGGCTATCCAAATTGATATACTAGCCAGAAGGTAACTCTGTTGGAATTTATCTGTTACTTCTTTTCACAAGACACTTGAGACTTCCTGCTTTAAACAGTGTGGTACTTTCAGGAGAGGGAGGGTGGAGGGTGGAGGTGGGAGAGGTATAAGGGGGATAATAAATGGTAATGGAAAAAATACAATAAAAATAATCACAAAAAAAGAATTCCAGCTTTATGTTGTAGTTATTTACAGATATGTCTTCTAGTGTTTACTAGAAGTTCCACTGAGATGAAATTTATGTTAATTTACTACATCTACAACAGTGATGTTCACTGGTAATATTCTCAGTAATAATATTTGTTAAATTAATTGACAATTTCTATCACAGGTAATTTTATAAAGCTCCTACTCTTTCTCCTCTCTACTGCCTATCAGAATCTCTACAGGCTTAGGACAAATACTAGGATTTGTTTGTTTTAAAGATTTTATTTATTCATTTTTTTAGAGAGAGGGGAGGGAGGGAGAAAGAGAGAAAGAAACATCAATGTGTAAGAGAAACATCGACTGGTTGCCTCTTACAAGCCCCCACCTGGAGACCTGGCCTGCAACCCAGGCATGTGCTCTGACTGGGAACTGAACCAGCAACCTTTTGGTTCATAGGCTGACGCTCAATCCACTGAGCCACATCAGCCAGGGCGTTCATTTTTAAAGAAAAGTAGGTTAAACTGCATATGGACTGAGCTTTCTATAAAATACTTTAAGCTTACTAGAGCTACTTCTAGAGCTTTCCAAGTCCAACAGGTTCATATTTCAAAAATTAAAAAGAAATAGCATACATTAGAAGTATTAAGATCTTTCAGATCCACCTATTCTTCAGACATGTTTTCAGACTAAAAAAAATTAAACATTAGACAAAAAAAAAAAACAATTATAGTACTGGATTATGTAAGGGTAAAAAACTGGAGAAGGTGAATGTTTCTAACATTTATCTGTTCACGACTCAGGCTGACACTTTGAAGAGAACGTGACAGCTTACAAGTAAACAAACTCACTCATTCACTGTAATCTCTGAAGACTCATGCAAGTTTGACAGGGCAACCACAGAGTGATCTCTCATGTGTATCACCCATGACAATTATAACTTTAATAAGAATGTTCTCCAAATTTTAATAAAGTCCAATTGGCTTTTGGAAAATAGCTAGACTAATATTTTCATATTTAAGAAGGCATATTTCCCAAATTATTGAACTAATTTGTAGACCTAAATAAAACTGTCCAAAAACTGTATCTTATGACATCAAAAATGGTACAAATCAAATGTGGTACAGAGGGCAAGGTGATATGAAAGGCTGAGTGCTAAAAGGTCAGCAGTTATGACACAGGAAAAAAGACTGTACTGAGACGCCTTCCTGCCTCTTCATCCTCTTTTGGCTTGGTTTGATTTTCATCTTCAAATAGCTATTAAGAGTTTTCCTATGAATTTTCAAAGTCCTATGACTCGATATGAGCAGAAATGATAAAAATCACAGCTCATTATAAGTATCTGAAATAATTTTAAGGAAAATACTAAAGAGCCTTTAAAGTAGGGGTGTCAAACTCATTTTTGCCGGGGGCCACATCAGCTTTGAGGCTGCCTTCAAAGGGCCAAAAGTAATTTCAGGACTGTATAAATGTAACTAACTACTCCTTAACTAGGGGCAAGGAGCTGGCACTGCCACCTGCTGGGCCAGATAAAGAAGGTGGAGGGCCAGATTCAGCCCGCAGGCCTTGTGTTTGCCACCTGTGCTTTAAAGTATTTGTCCTGTAAGTTACACTGGAAATAATCTTTGTCATTACATTATTTTGATAGTTGTTTAATATGGGATAAATCAGGCTCCTATAGATACTTCCCCATCACTGGTTGCTAGTGAAGGAGGGAAAAAAAAGAAAAATAAGCCCTGGCTGGTGTGATTCAGTGGATTGAGTGCCAGCCTGCAAATCAAAAGGTTGTAGGTTAGATTCCCAGTCAGGGCACAAGTCTGGGTTGTGGGCTTAGTCCCTGGTTGGAGCATGTGTGAGAGTCAAATAATCGATGCTTCTCTCTCATATCAATGTTTCTTTCCCTTTGTTACAAAACACAGAGGGGAAATTTTCCAAGAGGGGAAATTATTGGCCCACCCAGGGACGCCCAAAACTGTTACAGAACAGACACACAGGTTCGTTATGCCCGCCACCTTAGGAAAAACGTCTCCCAATACCAGAGATTTGTGAAAAGGAAAGGAAATGTTTATTTAATGCTATACAGACTTAAAGTAGTGACCTAATGTCTTCATTAAGATATCAAAGTCCTTTTGGATATCCACAGATGCCCACAGTGCTTCCTTCTCCCCCTGCCCCTAATTCAGTGTACCATAACTCAGGAAAAGAAGCAAACGTCCGGAATCCAGGCTCCTGACACCGTCAGCTGTGTCGCCATCCAGGCAGGATCTCTAATTAATCCAAAGCCATGTGGCACCTTCTCATGGCCTACTAGTAAGAGTTCATTCACCCTTCTTCCAAGCAAAATCTCTCCTGCTTCCCAGGCCACTTGGTCAAAGGGAGCACCCCAAAGCCCTGTGGTCCTCTTCTACCAAAGCTGTGAGGGGGTCTCCACTCTGCCAAAGCTGAGTGGTGGTTCTCCGCTACAGTGCATGGTGATTCTCCTTCACATGGCTGCAAGGTTCTCTACTCTGGCCAAAGCCGCATGGCTCTCCCTTCAATGGCTGCTGTGTCTGGGTTTAAATCCCTGTGCCAATCTTCCTCTGTACCCCCATTTCTGACTCCTCCTACAATTGGCTACACTTGCCAGCACTCCCATATCCTTCCAGCTTTACTGGGCTGCCACAGTGAGTCTGAGCAGGTGTGGCCCCATGGCATGGAGCCAATCATCTCCAAGCTCTCACGCAGGTGCTGTAAACAGGAGGAGTTGCCTCCCAGTTACATCTTGGGTGGAAGTCACTCCCTTCTCCCTGGCTCAAAGCATGGCCACAGCTATTCAACATATCTGTGAAACCAGTTAAAGGTTATAGATATGTTAAATGCCCATGCCAGAGGTTAGCTGCAAAACTGCTGCTATGCAAAACAGCTCTCAATGGCCCTGCTCTATTTGTCCCTTCCCCCAACTCGCACCTGAGGGGGAAGAGGTAAGGACATGTTATATGTCTTTCTAATATTTCCTGGACACCCTGAGTTCTGGGTCCCATTCCAAATCCCTATTTTGGGACCCCCCTCTTGGCTGCATCCTGTTACACTTCTCTTCCTCCCTCCCTTTCCCTCTAAGAATAAATATTTTTTTATTTATTTTATCTTTAGAAGGGAAGGGAAGGAGAGAGGGAGAGAAATATCAATGTGTGGTTGCCTCTCCTGTGTCCCCTGCCAGGAACTGGCCTGCAACCCAGCATGTGCCCTGACTGGGAATCGAACCACAATCCTTTGGTTTGCAGGCCTGTGCTCAATCCACTGAGCTACACCAGCCAGGGCCAAATAAATTTTTTTTTTTTAAAAGAGTGATGTGATGGAATCTCCTTTTATTAGGAATTTCCTACCCATAGCCAAGAACTTATTAGTCAATAGAAGAGGAGACAGGAATGAAGTGAAAAGCCTTCCTGCTAATCCTCACCACAATTCCATATCCAATCTCTCCCAATCTCTGTTTTGTTTCTCATGACATAACTCTCCATTAGTTTCTCACTTCATTCAGAAAACAAGTCATCAGTGGCTTAAAATTTACACACTTTTGTAGACAAGAGTACATCATGTACTCCTAAATCCAAGTAATTAACAACTAATACCAGAACACAAGCAATTTAGGACCAATATCTTCAATTCTTGAAAGAAAATATGCATCTAATAAAAAACAGTCATACCATTTCCTACACAAATTTCATTAGAATATCCATAAAAAGAATAGAATTGTGTAGTTTTATGAAACATGAAGGAAAAAAACATGAAGGAAGCTCTTCTCTAAACAAATTTACTGATAATCATTATCTTTTTTATGCTAATAGTAAAATTCACAAATTATTCTTACCTTAGAAAGTATAAAACATGATAATATACCCTCATTACATGCTGCCCCCAAAGAAGAATATACTTCTCAATACTGTTATGTTAATAATAATAATACTCTTATCTTTAGGTAATAATCCCACACTAGCATAAGATACTCTGACAGGTCTTTCTCATCTCTTTCTATTACCGTATGACTACATGGCCATACCATCAATTACTTTAGCAAATATCACCAAATGCCAATGCTATCACATACAAGACAACAGGTATTTTCAATGTCATACAGTCATACTACTATTCTTTTATAGTCAGGCAATCAAACTCAACATGACAAGATTTTAGAGAAATAGATAATGGTTACATAAGTTTTCTAGTCCTAGAAGCAAAATGGACTTAATTTGTCCAAGAAATGTAAATGAGCAAAAACTTCAGGCTTTTAATATAGTTTATACTTTTAAATTAATAAGAATATTTTTGAACTATAAGAAATACTTTAAATTATTTATTTTTACTTTTAAGTAATTTTTAAGACTGTTCAATGATAGCTTCTTGCATTCACACCACTAGGAAAAATAATTTGCCATACAAATCAAGTAATGTGCACATATACATTATAGTTCTTAATTCTTAATTTAATTCTTAAATTATTCAGTATGAATTAATAATAAATATTACAGTCTGAACTTCACTTTCATTAATTAGGTGGAAACAAAAGTAATTTTCCCAAAAGGTTTGAGGGCACTCCCTGATGGCAGATCTCTTTGGAGAAAAATAAAAATGCATTAGTAATTAAAAGAAATGGTATTACAATGAAAATAACTTGGCTAAGTTCTGCTCTACAACTCAATTATTTCAGGTAATAGTCAATCTAGAAAAAAATTCAAAATGTGACCAAGGAAGGTTGATATATCTGTGAAGTTCCCCATGAGGAAATCTGACCAGCAGCAGCTTCTAGGTAGCAAAAATAGCAAGATGTCAAAAACAGAAGGAACATGAGAGATGACTTAGCACAGTGCATAACAAAACTTCTGCACTGTCCAAGATGGTAACCACCAGCCAAATGTGTTGACTGAGCATCTGAAATGTGGCTAGTGTGACTAAGCAACTGAATTTCCAATTTTATTTTACTTTCTTTCAATTTAAATAGCCATATATGGCTACTGGCTCCTGTATGGACAATGCAGATTAGTTCTACTTGCTACTCTACTCCATTCCAACAAAAGTCACCACAGCATTCCAAAGAAGATCCAAAGGTTTCCAGATATATGTACAACTAGATGGTACAAATACATAAGGTTAAATCTGCATCTTTTGGGGGGCACTTTTAAATGCACTTAATTTTATTCAATAATATTGGGCTAGTTTTGGAAATTGCATTTTAAAATGGTCAAATATTTTTCCTGAAATAAGTTTGCCTTCACAGTGTATATAAAATGAAGGCACATGACTGACAGCTGATACAGCATTTACCTACATCAAAAAACAAACAAACAAACAAACAAACATATTAAGAGCTCAGGCTCAACCCTAGCTGGTGTGGCTCAGTTGGTTCATGCATCATCCTGTAGTCCCCATAACAGAAAGGTTGTTGGTTTGATTTCCAGTCAGGGCACATATGGAGGTTGTGCATTTGATCCCTGGTCCAGGCACATGTGATCCCCAGTCCAGGCAAGGAAAGCAACAAACAATGCTTCTCTCTCCTAACAATGTTTCTCTATTTCCTGTCCTCTCTCTCTAAAAGCAATTAAAAAAAAAAAAGTCCTCAGGTGAGGGTTAAAAAAAAAGGAAGCCAGGCTCAATCTATTATCTGGTTCACTAATTGTTTTTTTTATAAAGAGAGAATAAAAAGGTAAAAGGGTAAATGGGTCCCTGAACTGTGGATTAGCTGAGCTCAGGAATCTAAGAAAAAGACCAGCCCAACAGGTCCAGCCTCTACTTTATACTTAAGAATGGTATGTTGCTATTTAGTTCAAGCACATATTGAGTACCCACTTTCCCCAGGACCTCATATTGAGCACTGTGAGGAATAAACACAAAGGTAAACAGTACAAGGTCTATGTCCTCTAGAAACATACTACTTTTGAAGGTAAAAATGCCATATAAAGAGCCACGAGGATTACATGTACCTGCCTTACCTTTTACCTTTGCTGCTGATCTCAAATGGTCAACTATCACCACACAAATAAGAGACTGTGGGTGAGGGAAAAATTGAGACAACTGTACTTGAACAACAATAAAAAAGACAGACTATGGCTTAAGACCCACATGTCCGTGTGCTGATCTGCTCTCCCTGAATACATTAAAGTTAGTTTCAGAAACAATTAAGAAGCATCAATCATAAGCTAGAAAACACTAACATGCCTGAAGAAGTTCAGCCTCATGAAGGATGTAGAGATTTTATAGACAGATCATGCATTCTGGCAAGTGCATGGAGGCATTCACAAGTATTGCTGTGAGCACAGTGTGTTTTCAGTAGCGGCCGAAAGGACACAAAAAAGTTATGGAAAAGATGAAGACTGAGTTGAACTTGGAAAAATGAATTAAGGGCAAGCAAATAGCATATCAAAAAACCACAAACAATTCTCATTCATTAGAATATCAAGCTTTCAGCAGGAAAGTGGCAAGAAATGATGCTTGAGAAGTGGGCAGAAGCAAAGCCATGGAATACCATAAATATTACCTAATAGAGCTGAAAATACATGAGGTGTCACATAATGTTTGAGAATATGTGCTTCACACAGCTTGTTGTAGGTGAATAACTTGAAGTATGTGTTTGAAAGGAGCAACACTGAACAGTATAACATCTGAGTCATGATGACGGCATAAATTAGAAAAGTGTAACAGAAATACAGGTGAGATTTGAGAAGTATTTAGGAAATTATTGTGTCTTTATATAAGAAGCTGTCAGAGAAAAAGAGCTGAAGATAAAAGATTTAGATGTGTTACAACTTATGTTTAAGTATTTTATCCAACTTGAGTTTATTTTTGTTCATGATGTAAGTTGGTGGTCGAGTTTATTTTTTTGCATGTAGCTCTCTAGATCTCCCAACACCATTTGTTAAAGAGGTAATTTTTACTCTATTTTATGCTCCTGGTCCCTTTGTTAAATATTAATTGATCGTAGAGACTTGGGTTAATTTCTAGGCTCTCTATTCTGTTCCATTGATCTATGTGTCTGTTCTTATGCCAATACCAGACTGTTTTGATTACAGTGGCCTTGTAATATATTTTGATGTCAGGTATGGT
This sequence comes from Anoura caudifer, assembly GCA_004027475.1. Classification (NCBI taxonomy): domain Eukaryota; kingdom Metazoa; phylum Chordata; class Mammalia; order Chiroptera; family Phyllostomidae; genus Anoura; species Anoura caudifer. The sequence goes on from PVKU01014101.1 coordinate 8,365, forward strand.
GATCCCTCCAACTTTGTTCTTTCTCAAACTTGTCGTAGCTAACAGCATGGGATTTCCTCAGAAAACTAAAAATGGAACTGCCTTTGACCCAGTAATTCCACTGTTGGGATTATACCCTAAGAATCCCGAAACACCAATCCAGAAGAACCTATGCACCCCAATGTTCATAGCAGCACAACTTACAACAGCCAAGTGTTGGAAGCAACCTAAGTGCCCATCAGTAAATGAATGGATCAAAAAACTATGGTTCTCTTACACAATGGAATACTATGCAGCAGAAAGAAGGAGCTCCTACTCTTTGCTACGGAACCGATGGATCTGGAGAACATTATGCTAAGTGAAATAAGCCAGGTGGTGAAAGACAAGTATCATATGATCTCACCCATAAGTAGAAGCTAATCAACAAAACAAACAAGCAAGCAAAATATAACCAGAGACAGTGAAATAAAGAATAAAATGACAGTAACCAGAGGGGAAGGAGGAGAGGGATAATGGGGGGGAAAGGGTAAGGATTGTCAAGGAACATATATAAAGGATACATGGAGGAGTCCCAGCCAAGATGGAGGTGTAGGTAGAAATCCTTCGCTTCCTCAAAAAACCAAAAGGAGGATAACAACAAATCTAAAATCAATAAACAACCAAAAGAGCCAGAAAATCAAACTGCATGAAACTCTGACAACCAAGGAATTAAAGAAAAAATCAACCAGAACAATCAGACCAGTAAGGCAGAGGACAGCACCGCTGACCGAGAAAAACTGTGGTGACATGGTAGCCTTGGTGGCAGGGCTGGGTGCTGAGCTCCATGGGTACACGAATGGGACTCGCTTAAGGGGAAAATCGAGACCCAGAATTGACTGTGGGCTATGGCTGGGATTGCTGCAGTGGGAGATACACCCAGGATCACTCAAGAGTTCACTAAAAGTGCACCAGAGACTAGCAGGCAAGCTGCACCATTCCCTCTCTGGCCCCTCTCCCACAGGCAGCGCCACAGTGCAGCAAAGAGGATTGCCCTGCCTGGGTGAATATCTAAGGCCCCACCCCCTTACAACCTATCAGCTGCACCAAGACAAAGAAATATGGCCCAAATGAAAGAACACAGCAAAATTTCAGAAAGAGAGCTAAGCCATGAGGAGATCACCAGACTTTCTGATGGAGAATTTAAAGCCCTGGTAAACAAAATGCTCACAGATCTGATTGAGCTTGGTTGAAAATGAAAACACAAATGAAGGATACCCAAAGTGAAATAAAGCAAAATATTCAGGGAACCAACAGTGACAGAAAGGAAATCAGGACTCAAAGTAACAATTTGGAAAAAAAGAAAGAAATAAACATCCATCCAGAAGAAAAGGAAGAAACAAGAACCCCCCAAAATGAATAGACTTAGGTACTTCTGGTACAACTAGAAACGTACCAATATCTGAATTATATAGGGGTGCCACAAGGAGAAGAACAACAGCAAGAAAATGAAAACTTATTTGAACAAATAATGAAGGAAAACTTCCCCAATCTGGCAAAGGAAATAGATTTCAGGAAGCCCAGAGAGTCCCAAAGAAGTGGGACCCAAAGAGGAACACACCAAGGCACATCATCATTAAGTTACCCAACATTAAACATAAGGAGAAAATCCTAAAAGAAGCGAGAGAAAAGGAGACAGTTACATACAAAGGTGTTCCTAGTAGACTATCAACTGATTTCTCAAAGCAAACCTTGCAGGCAAGAAGGGGCTGGACAGAAGTATTTGAAATCATGAAAGGCAAGGGCCAACATCCAAGATTACTTTATCCAGCAAAGCTTTCATTTAAAATGGAAGGGCAGATAAAGTGCTTCCCAGATAAGGTCAAGTTAAAAAGGCATTCATTATCACCAGTCCCTTATTATATGAAACATTAAAGTTTCTTATCTAAGGAAAAGAAGATCAAGTATATGAGCAGTAAAATGACAACAAACACAACTATCAACAAATTAACATAAAAGAAAAGAAAAACAACAAAAACCAAAACTAAGCAAACAACCAGAACAGGAACAGAATCAGAGAAATGGACATCACAGGGAGGGATTTCAGTGGGGAGGGGGAAGGGAGGAATAGGGGAAAAGGTACAGGGAAGAAGCAGCATAATTAGTAAGCATAAAATAGACAGGGAGAGATAAAAAACGGTATAGGAAACAGAGGACTCAAAGAACTTTTATGTACAACCCATGGACATGAACTAAGGTGGGGGGGGATGCTGGAGGTTTAGGAGGGTAGGGTGGAGGGAGTATAAAGGGGGGAAAATGGAAAAATTGTAATAGCATAACCAATAAAAAATACTTAAAAAAATATACATGGACAAAGCCAAAGGGGATAGGATCAAGGATAGGAGGCGGGTGTGGGTGGGGCAGGGGTAGTGATTCGGGGGGAAATGGAGACAGCTGTACTTGAACAACAATTTACAAAAAAAGATTTGGATGTGCCCAGCATTAATTGGTCAAGCTCTCGACACTATGTTAAGTGATAGGACATAACAAAGAAGAAATCAGAACCTTCTTCATGAAAGAGCATGGGAGAAGAACAAATAAAAAGTATTAATCAGACTTTGGGGGAAGAAGATAAGATCAGAAAGCATATGGTAACATATGTTTCCTAAGTATAACTTTGTTTTGGACATGCTGAGTTTGAGGAATGGAATAAGACTAGCTTTTCTTTTGAGATAGCAAGAGAGAGATGAAAACTATTGAAAACCTAAAATATAGCAACAGGGGAGTGGAAGGAGGAGAGGGGGGAAAAGGTACAGAGAATAAGTAGCATAGACGGTGCATAGAAAACAGACAGGGGGAGGGCAAAAATAGTGTGGGAAATGTAGAAGCTAAAGAACTTATGACACATGGACATGAACTACAGGGGGAAATGTGGGTTGGGGGTGGGCAGGGTGGAGGGGAATGATGGGGAAGAAATGGGACAAATGTAATACCATTATCAATAAAATATATTTAAAAAGATAAAAAAATTAAAAACACACACACACACAAAAAGAAAACCTAAATTAAAGGAACTGAAAGAATTTACCTTTTTAGATGGTCTCAAATCTCTCAATGAGGTATGAAATAGAAGCAGACGGATAGTAGAATATGGGCAAATATTAGAAAACAATCAAAAGGTTCAGAACCAAAGAATAATAAAGAAATAAATAAAAGATGACAAAAAGAACCAAAGGCCAAGTTAAAATTCAATAATATGAGCTCTCAGTAAAGCCTACACAGTAAAGTTTATGACTTATTTCCTGCCTTTTTCTTTTAACAAGTATAATGTACTTGTAAAGAGCAAAGGAAGCAAGCAGCTGGATGCTATCAGAGTTGGAAAATATCAGATACCAAATGTCAGGAGGAACTAGATGAAAAAGTAGACTACATGTACAAGGTTGGACAGTTAGATTTAGTAAGGCAGAAGAGAACCAATAGATTTTAACTGTTTTGCAAAGTGTATTCCACGGAACACTAGCTACAAGGGAAATCATAAGCTGTTACAGCCAAAGAGGTTCTGTTTATAAACAAGTGTGGGAAAAATGTTTAGTTAACCAAAATTATGCAAGTTTCTTTACTGTAAGACTCCTCAGAATTACTCAGTAGGCAGATATAATATACAACATAATAAACTGAGCATTCATTCAACCCTCTATTTACAAATATATGAGCAACACAACCTGAAAGACAGTGGCTCAGAAAAAAAGGAATAGAAGAAGTAGTCTTAAAAACAGAAGGTGGGGAAAGAATAGAGAGCAGAAAATCAGGAGGCTATTTAAAAAATTCAGAAGTTATAATCTTAGAGAAGGAATTGGCCCAGCAAATAGCCAGGTCCAATTTGTGATCATAAGTTGTCATACACTAGAGGGTGCCACATACAGACTTGAGTAAGATTAGCACATAGTTCATCAACGCAAATACCAAGCAAAGTATCCCATGCAGCAATATTTTCACCAATACATCCTCTAGGGCAAGGGATATAAGAAAAAAATAAACAAATGGGACTACATCAAAGTAAAAAGCTTCTGCACAGCTAAAGAAAACATCAACAAAATGGGAAGGGAACCAACTGTATGGGAAAACATATTTGCCAATGATACCTCAGACAAGGGTTTGATCACCAAAATAAATAAAGAACTCACTCGTCTCCACATCAGGAAGACAAAGAATCCAATTGAAAAATGGTAAAGGACCTGAACAGACACTTCTGCAAGGAGGACATACAGACAGCCCATGGACACAGGAAAGGATGCTCAACATAATTAGCCATTAGAGAGATGCAAATTAAAACCATAATAAGAAACCACTTCGCATGGGTCAGAATGGCCAGCATTAACAAATCAACAACTGCTAGAGAGGTTGTGGAGTAAAGTGAACCCTAGTACACTGTTGGTGGGAATGCAGACTGGTATAGCCACTGAGGAAAACGGTATGGAATTTTGCCCCAAAAAACTAAAGATGGAACTACCTTTCAATCCAGCAATCCCACTGCTTGGGATAACGCCCAAGAATCCTGAATCATCAATTCAAAAGAACCTATGTGCCCCAATGTTCATAGCAGCACAATTTACAAGAGCCAAGTGCTGGAAGCAACCTAAGTGCCCATCAGTAAATGAGTGGATCAAAAAACTATGGTACATTTACATAATGGAATACTACATAGCAGAAAGAAAGAAGGAGCTCCTACCCTTCACAACTACATGGATGGTACTGGAAAGTAGTATGCTAAGTGAAATAAGCTAGGTGGTGAAAGACAAATACAAACAATCCCACCTATAAGTGGAACCTAATCAAAAAAACAAACAAATGAGCAAAACAGAACCAGAAAAATGGAAGTAAAGAACAAACTGAATGAACCAGAGGGGAAGGGAGAGGAGGAAAATGGAAGAAAGAAGGGGAAGGGGAAAGTCAAGGAGCACTCATAGAAAACTCATGGACACAGACAATGGTGGGGCAGGGCGGGATGGACTGTGGGAGTGGCAGGAGATGGGGCAGGGGAGAGCAAAAGGGAAAAAGGTAGGACATCTGTAACCAACCGAACAATAAATAAATAAATAAAATTCATGAGGGAAAAAAATGTTGCCCAAGTTGATTAATGTCAGGGACTAAGAGGAAAAGAGGTGTCAGCGATGGGCAGATAAGAACAGGAAAAGGTAAGATCATATGGTATTTGTCTTTCACCACCTGGCTGGGGAGGGGTAGGAGGAAAAGGCAGAAAACTGTACTTGAACAACAATAAAAAAAAGTTACCAAAAAAAAAAAAAAAAGGAAAAGGAATATAACCAGATGGCAAAGGATTCAAAGGAACAAAGGCTGCTGGATGTTGGCAGGTGCCCTCCCTAAATCAGTGCTTTTAAATGATCTAAGACTATTGGCCACTAAAGCCACCTTTTTCTAGAGAACTTTTCTAAGCTCTTCTTTCTACCTATGAGTCAAATCTTTGAACTACTGGGCCTCCCTAACTTTAGTCAATTAGTTTCTATGACGATTCTGCCCCTTTCCCTATCCATTTCCAGCTGACCTAATGTTGGGACAGTATGGTTGACTCAATTCTTCTCCAGGTGCTAAATCAAAGGCTGGCTCTGATGGCATTCACCACAGTGCACTAATAACAGCTGAGACCCACATCTGTAGATCTGCAGAGACCCAAAACTGCAGATCTATGTCAGCCCAGATCTACAAGTATCATCCTAAATTTTCACAGATCTAGAACAGGGTTAAATAATTCAACAATGAATAGGAATCAGCACTAGAGCCTGAGGAGAAAATCAACTACTTTTTTTTCCAACAAGTTTTGTATGAGAATGAAAAGCTGCCAATAGGAAAAGCTCCTTCAGCTAAGGTAAAAAATTGTGGGACAGATACTATTCAAAGAGAGCTTTAAGAAAGATGTTAAGAGTACAGCAATGGTTCTCAAATTTTCATGTACATCAGAATTACTTGGAGGCTTGTGAAAACACAGAAGGTTAGCCCTCATCCCCAGAGTTTAATTCACTAGGTCTAGAATGTGGCAAGAGAATTTACATTCCTAACATGTTCCCAGGTGATGCTATTGCTGCTAGTTGGGGAACCCCACCTTGAGAACCACTGCAGCAGAGCAGGGTTTCTTGATCTTGGCACAACTGACTTTTGGGGCTGGATAATTCTGTCACAGGAAGTGTCAGACTCTTCACTGTAGAATGTTTAGTGGCATCTGTGACCTCTACCCACCAGAAGCTAGTAGCACCTCCTTCCCAGTTGTGAGAACCAAAAACATCTCCAGGCATTCCCAAGCATCTCCTGGGAAGCAGAATCACTCACAGATGTGAACTACCACAACAGAGTATAGTAGTAATTAAGAGCTACACTCTGGAGTGAGAAGCACCTATGTTGAAATCCTTGTTTTCATTACATGCAAGTTACTTAAACTATCAGCCCTAGTATTTAGTTCATTTATAAAATGGAAATATTAATAGTGTGTACCATTATGGGGTAGTTGTGCGAATTAAATGATAAGACATACTGCTTACACTGTACTTGGTATATAGTAAAACTCCTGATAATAAGCACCACCAGTCTCTACCACAGACAATCAAATAGGAAGTTCCAGCAAACACTAAGGAGATTATCTACAAGGGTACAATAGCTCTGGGAAGAAATACAGCTAAGCCCCTAAGAAGTCTATAAGTGAATTGAAGCTGAAATCACCTGCAACTTAAGCAGTAGGTCAGAAGAAAGAAAAGTTTATAGAGAGTGTCAGAAGTAAACTACAGGGAAATAGACTGCGTAAGGCTGCTCAGTCCAGTGAACTATGACAATGAGCACTTTTAACATCCACTCCAAATGGAAGATGCCCTTGTGCTATAGATTGAATGACTGTGTCCCCACCCCCAAATTCTTATGTTGAAACCTAGTCCCCAATAGGAGGGTATGAAGAGATGAGTCCTTTGGGAGGTTATTAAGTCATGAGCATGAAGTCCTCATGTTGGAACTAGTGCCCTTCTAAAAGAGACCAGAGCCTGAATTTGCCAAGACCTTAATCTTGGACTCTGCCAGCCTCCAGAACTGTGAGAAATAAATTTCTGTTGTGTATCCACCATCCAGTCTATCATATTCTGTTATAGCAGCCTGAATGGATTAAAACACCTTGTGTATCTTTGAACTGGGCTTCCCAGGACTGAGGCAGATTAGACCAATTCCATCACTGGGAGTTCATTTCAAAATACTCCATATTTCATTATGCTGGAAATGCTTCTTGTTGCAGCAAATGTCTTTTTATAATGCTTTTCATGTATCAAAGAGCATCTGAGGCAACAAGGTACTATATCACTTGGCCTATTCAAAACTTAACACTATAAAGAATAATTGTTCAAACAGCTTTTAGAATCTGACTGTCTTGTGCAGTTAGTCATTACCATGGCTAAGAACTTTCCATGACTAGTACCAACAGTAAAATATGGAGAAGGCTTCTGGCTAAGTCCTCAGTAGATTCAGCTACCATGGTGCTAATGGTGTAGTCTCTGCATCAAGAGAACAATGGACCTGTTTAGTCTTTATGACCACGTTTAATATATTGTTTATATAGGCTACACACTAAAACAGTATATAAATTTGAAGGACAGATTTATATTGTTTTTATTCCTCTTATTATTTTTTAAAGATTTTTTTTTTTACTTATTTTTAGAGAAGAGAAGGAGAGAGGGAGAGAAACATCAATGTGTGGTTGCCTCTCCCACACCCTCTACTGGGGACCTGGCCTGCAACCCAGGCATGTGTCTTAATTGGGAATCAAACCAGCGACCTTTTGGTTCTCAGGCCGGTGCTCAATCCACTGAGCCACCCCAGCCAGGGCTTTTATTTTTATCTTTAAATAATATTTACTACAAAAATCCTTCTAGTGTTAAATGGGATGTTACATGTAGATGAAAATGTCCGTAGCCTCCCCAAAAGGAATATAGACTTTATTTTTAATGAGTAGAAGCATAAGAAAAGTACATGTAAATTAATTTGGCAGGAATTATAAATCAAGGTATCATGTCAGATTGTGTAAACAAACCCTTACAATCTCAGCTGAGACCAATATACACATAAATCATGGCAGACTAAAAAAATGAAATTATTATCTGTAGGAGACCGTTCTGTGTGGCATGGGCCCAGCTCCCACTAAGAAATGCAGAGGACCCACGTCCACGGATAGGTTTTCCTGTGGGGAATCAGGCCTGCTATGAATCAAACCTAGGCCACTTTGATACTTGCTTTTGCTAAAACTCCCTCACCCTGAATTGGGACAGCAAGTGCTTATTGTAACTTCCTAAAATACATGCTAAACCTTCCAAGGATGAGTGTAACTGGTTTAACCACTTTTCCTTTTTTTCATGTGCAAATATCCTTCTTCTATGATGTGATTAGCGGCATTGGCTCCTTTCTTGCCTGTAAAAGGTAACCACCTAAAGTGAACCTGTGCATAGTAAATGAGGATCTTCGTGTAATGTGGGGAAAAAAAAACAATAAAGGCCTGTCATGGTGGAGGCCGCAGCTTTTGCTCCCCTTGAGAGAAAAGCCATGCTGTCCTTTTTCCTCCATTGGACTTGGTAATCTGTGTGAATGTCTCATTTCATCCATAATGACACGGACACTGCAGGCCGGTGTCTGTATCAATTATCATCCATCTAACAGAGTAGGTTTGTAGATAATCAATGCCACAGCAATATTTAAAAGTAATGCTTTCCATAGCAGTCCGAACCAAATGAATAAGGTTGGAGTCAAAGGACATTAATATACCAGCTTAATTTCACTATTAGAATATAGGGGAATTCTACTAAGTGGATTTCCACTTTGGGATATCTGTAATTTCCATCCTTCTCCTCCACACACATAGATACAACTCAGACAGCTCTAAAATTATTATAGTTATTATAATAGAGTTACTATATTTTAACTTCTTATCACATAATAAAGATATGACTCAAAACCCAACTATTTCTTCTAGCCTTTACTCTATATATGTGAAATGACTTGGTAATCTATTTTAATACAAGCTTATTTTTTTCCTGAGTTTCTACTGATTTTCTGTCAATAAGAGTAATTTTTTAATTTCTCTAAATACAACTTTGTTATCTCCCAAACAAAATAAGAATTCTAATTTCATCAATGATCTAGTGCTTGGGAGCTCAACCATAGTACTTAGAACTCATCCATAGTAACTTAGCAAGTTTATAAAACAAGGTGCCTAGTTCCAATTGGAGCAATTAAGACCTACTGGATATGCACTATTTGCAATAAATCATGAACATGAGACTCCTTGACACAATCTTCAATTCAAAAGCATATAATAACCAAACTGGGTGTGGGGGAAGAGGAGGGATTCATATATCTCATATGAATCTAACATTTAATATTTTAGCGACTCTAATAAGCTCTCTTTTGGCTCCTGCAGTTCTCATGAATTAAATTAAGTCAAGCTGTAAAGCAATGCAGACTGTACTGATTAGAGACTGTGAGTCACCAAAGGAAAAAACTCCGAAAAGGTTAACTTTCCAAAGACCTCCAAATGAGAGGTTCAAAAGCTAGAGAGATAAAGACATTAGCTGTAGTCTTATGAAACATCCAAGGCTGCTAGGCTGCTTTCATTTCATTAGGAATTTGCTACGGGATCTTTATGACAAATTTAACAAGAATACTTTAAATCTTTTAAGCTTTGAAGAAATATCCAGAAAATAGATTAGCTATGAAGAAATTTAATTTGCAACTGGAAGGTAAGGTGTAATATGTTTATATACATTCAGAAACTTACTTCTTCATTACCAAAAAACCCCAAAAGGCTATTGTGGAAGACCACAATTTTTATTGGTTATTAGTTAAGGAAATTTGTTCTGATTTGAAACAGTGGTTACAATAACCTGTTGCCTTACATCAGCTCTTCCCAAACTCTTCAAAAAAACACTTATGTTTCATGAAATGTTTACAGATATTCTGGCAACAGAGGTGTGAAGGGGGAGAAGGGGAACAGAGACAGAAAAAAGAAATGATCCTCTAATATTTTTGTTTTAAAAATTTTAATATACAAGACAGCTTAGTATTTTTATAGAGTTACTGGATAAGCTGCCCATAACATTATGTCCCATCCCGAAGGCCAGAGGTCCACAGACACCATTTACATGTGAAAGTACTGATAGTCAAGTGATGCTTCAACATACAACTATTTTGTTATGTCTATCTAATGACAGGTAATTTTATGCTACTATTTTTGCCTAATAATTTAAACATACTATATTTTAACTTTTAATCGCATAATAAAAATATGAATCAAAACCTGGCTATTTCTTCTAGCTTTTACTCTCTATATATGTGAAATGACCCAGTAATCTATTTTAATACAGGCTTATTTTTTTTCCCTGAGTTTCTATTGATTTTCTGTCAATAAAGATAATTTTTTAATTTGTCACAGTCATAGGAGTTCAAAAGTGTTATTTTAATTAAACACAGGTATAACAATATACACCTCAATCTGGAGGACAATAAATTCCGAAGTACCTGTTTTTGAAATTCAAAACTAAACATAAAAATCTCTAAAGGAGAGACTTCTGGCCAAGATGGAGGCGTAGGTAGACACACTGTGCCTCCTCGCAGAACCAAAAGAAGGACAACAATAAATTTAAAAACAAAAAACAACCCAAACTGACAAAAAAACTGAACTGTATGGAAGTCCAACAACCAAGGAGTTAAAGAAGAAACATTCATCCAGACCAGTAGGTGGGGCGAAAACAGACAGCCAGGTAGAGAGGGCTCTCAACAAGGCAGCGGCTGGAGGACCCGAGGAGGTGGTGGCTTGTTGACTGGGTGGTCCCACATTCGCCTGCAGATAAACTGGGAGGAGCAACTGGGGACATACTGCAGACCTAGGGTTCCAGCTCCAGGAAATAAAGCCTCAAACCTCTGACTGAAAACACCTGTGGAGGTTGAGGTGGCAGTGGGAAAAACTCCCAGACTCACAGGAGAGTTCATTGGGGAGACCAAAAGGGTAATAGAACACACACAATGGCAGAGAGCAGAAAGCAAGCGGCACAGTTCCCTCTCAGACCCCTCCCCCACACCACCACATATAGCATCACAACCCAGGGACATGGGTTGCCCTGCCCTGGTGAACACCTAAGTCTCTATCGCTTATTAGTAAAAGGTGCACCAAAACAAAGAAAACAAAACAAAACAAAAGGCCCAAGTGAAAGAACAGATCAAAGCTTCAGAAAAAATACAACTAAATAACCAAGAGATAGCCAACCTATCACATGCACAGTTCAAAACACTGGTTATCAACTAAGGCTGGACAAAGTGGGGGCTGTGGGGGTCAGGCTCGGCCTGGGAACCACCCCCACCCCCGCAGTTTTACAACCTGCTTTGTTCTCATTAGAACTGAGGCATAGCGGGGAAGGGGAGACCAAGTCCTGCTCTGCAGAGACTCATCTTCCAGGCCAGGGACTCTCTGGATGATTTTTAAAAAAGATTTTTGAGACTTCCAGCCAAGATGGAGGCGTAGGTGGACACACTGTGCCTCCTCTCACAACCAAGATTAAGGACAACAAAAATATAGAACCAAAAAAAACCCCACTAGAACAGATTGAAAATTGAATTGTATGGAAGTCCGACAATGATTCACCCAGACTGGGAAGAGGGGCGGAGTTGGCAGCCAGCGGAAAGGGATCGTGGAAGGAAAAAGCAGTGGCTACTGGTCCCAGGTGCACAGGTGGCGGTTGGCACACCCCAGGTGCACACACGGCAGTTACCAAGAGCAGGGAGGCAAGAGGTGCACAAGGTGGCTGACCACGGTCCCACATTCACTCACAGATAAACCAGGAGAAAATGGGCAAGACAGACTGCACAACACAGGGCCCCAGCACCAGGAAATAAAGCCTAGAAGCACCAATTGAAAACACTTGTTGGGGTTGAGGTGCCAGGAGAGAATCCCAGCCTCACAGGAGAGTTCATTAGAGAGACCCACAGGGTCCTAGAACATACACAAGCCCACCCACATGGAAATCAACACCAGAAGGGCCCAATTTGCTTGGGGAAATCGGCAGAAGGAACTGGAGTCCGAGAGAGAGCAGAGCAAGTGCCACTATTCCCTCTTGGACCCTGTCACCACATAGACCATCACAACCCAGCGACTGAGTTGCCCTGCCCTGGTGAACACCTAAGGCTCCACCCCTCACTACATAAACAGCCATGACCAGACAAAAAAAAAAAAAAAAAAAAAAAAAAAAAAAAAAAAAAAAAAAAAAAAAAAGGCTCAAACAGGAGAACAGATCAAAGCCCCAGAGCCAATTTATCTAAGCAAACAGGAGATAGCCAACTTATCACATGCACAGTTCAAAGCACTGGTGATCAGGATACTCATAGAATTGGTTGATTTTGGTCGCAAATTAGAGGAACAAATGAAGGCTACAATAAGTGAAATGAAGGAAACGCACAGGGAACCAATAGTGATGGGCGGAAAACTGGGACTCAAATCAATGGAGTGGACCAGAAGGAAGAAAGAAACAAACAAACAGAAAACAAGGAAGAAACAAGAATTCAAAAAAATGACGAGAGGCTTAGGAACCTCCAGGACATCTTTAAACATCCTAACATCCGAATTATAGGGGTACCAGAAGGGGAAGAGGAACAGCAACAACTGGAAAACTTATTTGAACAAATAATAAAGGAGAGCTTCCCCAATCTGGCAAAGGAAATAGACTTCCAGGAAGTCCAGGAAGCTCAGACAGTCCCAAAGAAGTTGGACCCAAGGAGGAACACACCAAGGCAAATCATAATTACATTAGCCAAGATTAAAATGAAGGAGAGAATTCTAGAAGCAGCAAGGGATAAGGCCACAGTCACCTACAAAGGAGTTCCCATCAGACTGTCAGCTGATTTCTCAAAAGAGACCTTACAGGCAAGAAGGGGCTGGAAAGAGGTATTGCAAACCATGAAAGTCAAAGACCTACATCCAAGATTGCTCTATCCAGTGAAGCTGTCATTTAAAATGGAAGGGCAGTTAAAGTGCTTCTCAAATAAGGTCAAGTTAAAGGAGTTCATCATCACCAAGCCATTATTATATGAAATGTTGAAGGGACTTATCTAAGAAACAGAAGATAGAAAATATGACAGTAAAAAGACAGCAAACTCACAGATATTAACAACCACACCTAAAACACAAACAAAAACAAACTAAGCAACCACTAGACCAGGAACAGAAACACAGAAATGGAGCTCACATAGAGGGTTAGCAACAGGGGAGTGGGAGGAGGAGAGAGGGGGAAAAGGTACAGAGAATAAGTAGCATAGATGGTGGGTAGAAAATAGACAGGGGGAGGGCAAGAATAGTGTGGGAAAAGTAGAGGCTAAAGAACTTATGACACATGGACATGAACTAAAGTGGGGAATGTGGGTGGGAGGGGGTATGCAGGGTGGAGGGGAATGATGGCAGAGAAATGGGACAACTGTAATAGCATAATCAATAAAATATAATTTAAAAACTTTAAAGATTTTTTAATTTGGAAGGCCTGCAAGAACAAAAGTTATTCCTCAGGAAAAGAAAACAATCCAGTTTTGGTAACATATTCACCATGTCCAATGTATAATCAAGTATCCCTACACTTGCAAAAAAACAGGAAAATAGTTTCCACATGAAAATAATTCAGTTGATAGAAACTGTGGTGGCTCAGTTATTGGATTTAAAATACAAAGACATGTCAAAATTATTATGAAGAAGTTTAAAGTGTTGATGGAAAATATGGACTTAATGTTTGAAGAAGTAAGGAATCTTCTAAAAATGACCTAAAGGAAATTTTAGGAGTAAAAAGTACAGTGCCCGAAATGATAAATCTGAAGAACTCCAGTACCAGAAATGAGTGACAACAAAGAAAAGATACAGCCTCAATAGAAACAGGATTGGTAGAAAAAACAGAAGGAGAAAACTATGTTGAGGATATAAAAAATTTGACATTTAAAAGGAAAGAAATAATTCAACGGAGTAGCAAATTAGACAAAGATAAAGAGTATAATACTAATCAAGGTAGTGAAATGTCCCAGAATGAATTACAAAGTCACAAAGTCATGGAAAATATGGAAGAAGCCATAGGTAACATAGATGACACAGGTAGACATTGCAGCATCCATATAGAAGTTACTGGAGAGGGTCAAGAGCATGGACAGGATGTACTAATCAAAGAAATGAAAGAGAAAAACATCCCTCAGAACATCAAAAATAAACAGGAAATTCTAAAAGCTTCCAAAAAAGATGGAGAAATACTTACGTTAGCAGCAACACTGGACATTAGTAAGATGGAGTAATGTCTTCGACATTCTGAGGGAAAATATTTTTTAACCTAAATTTTCATGCCAAGTAAAATTAGCACTTATATGTGATGGTAAAATCAGGACTTTTTCAGATATGCAAAGCCTCAGCAAGTTTATCAGCCAAGAATCTTATATGAAAGAATTACTGAAAGGTGTACTGCCAGATAACGAAAAAGTAAAGAAAGGAGGAAGAAGCTGTAGGATTCAAAACAAAGTGGTAAACATACAATTCTGTAGAGCTTATGTATAAAATATATGTAGTAGTTCATCTTCAGACCAGTTTTTAAGAAATCCTTAAAAGTAAAAGCATGACATTAAAAGTAATGATTAAAAAGCCCTTCTTAAAAAATGTATTTATTTACTTTTAGAGAGAGAGGGAAGGGAGGGAGAATGAGGGAGAGAAACAAACAAACAAACAAAACACTGGTTATCAGGATGCTCCAGGAACTCACTGCGTACTTCAACAGCATAAAAAAGACCAGGCAGCAATGAAGGTTGCATTATGTGAAATACAGAAAAATTTACAGGGAACCAACAGTGACGGGAAGGAACCAGGACTCAAATCAAGGGTTTGGAGCACAGAAAGAAGAAAGAAACATTCAGCTACAACAGAATGAAGAAACAAGAATTCAAAAAAATGAGGAGAGGCTTAGGAACCTCCAGCATACCTTTAAACGTTACAACATCCAGATCATAGGGATGCCAGAAGGAGAAAAGGAAGAGCAAGAAATTGAAAACTTATTTGAAAACATAATGGAGAACTTCCCCAATCTGGAAAAGGAAGTAGACTTTCAGGGAGTCCAGGAAGCTCAGAGTCCCAAACAAGTTGGACCCAAGGAGAAACACACCAAGGCACATCATAATTACATTACCCTAAATGAAAGATAAGGAGAGAATCTTAAAAGCAGCTGTAGAAGAAAAGTCAACTAGGACAAGGTGACCCAGAAGAGGGACCGGGAACTGGGAAAGAGTTTTGTTTAGGTTACTTAGAAACCGCCAAACCGTCTGGTTTTGGTTAGGTAGTCATAATTTCTGCTTTGGCTTCTGTACACCCAGCTTCCGATAAGGACATCTCAAGGCTAGAGTTATTTTGCATCAGCTTCTGTACCTCTTGCTTTTGCCACGTAGGGTAGGGCATCCAGAGAGCAATAAAAGCCCTGCCCAGCCAAGGTTCAGGGCCCAGAATTTGGAGACTGCCTCCTCTGGGTCCATGCGTGTAATAAAGCCTCACTCTGTTACCCTGAATCGTGCCAGAGTCATTATTTTCCGAATTATTTTCCATAACACAGCAAGAGAAAAGGAGACAGTACCTACAAAGGAGTTCCCATTAGACTGTCAGCTGATTTCTCAAAAGAGACCTTACAGGCAAGAAGGGGCTGGAAAGAAGTATTCCAAGTCATGAAAGGCAAGGACCTACATACAAGATTACTCTATCCAGCAAAGCTAACATTTATAATAGAAGGGCAGATAAAGTGCTTCCCAGATAAGGTCAAGTTAAAGGAGTTCATCATCACCCAGTCCATATTACATGAAATGTTAAAGGGACTTATCTAAGAAATAGAAGATCAAAAACTATGAACCGTGAAATGACAACAAACAACTATCAAAAACTGAATCTAAAAAACAAAACAAAAAAAAAAAACTAAGCAAACTAGAACAGGAACAGAATCAAAGAAATGGAGATCACATCGAGGGTTATCAGTGGAGGAGGGGGAGCAGGGGAAAAGGTACAGAGAATAAGTAGCATAAATGGTAGGTAGAAAATAGACAAGGGGAGGTTAAGAATAGTATAGGAAATGGAGAAGCCGAAAAACTTGTATGTATGACCCATGGACATGAACTAAAGTGGGGGAGAATGTGGGTGAGAGGGGTGTGCAGGTCAGAGGAGAATAAAGGGGGGAAAATGGGACAACTGTAATAGTATAATCAATAAAATATTTTTTTAAAAGAACTCTAGTCACAAACTATAGAAATGACCCCTGAAAGTATACGACTCCACTCTAAGAAGACAAGCAACCCAATTAAAAAATGGGCAAAGGACTTGAACAGACACCTATCCAAGGAGGACATACAGAAGATCCAGAAACACATGAAAAGATGCTCCATATCGCTAGCTATCAGAGAGATGCAAATTAAAACCACAATGAGATACCACCTCACACCAGTCAGAATGGCCATCATAAAC
>PVKU01014102.1:0-12367 GCA_004027475.1 Anoura caudifer
GATGTCCTGGAGGTTCCTAAGCCTCTCCTCATTTTTTTGAATTCTTGTTTCTTCCTTGTTTTT
The DNA here is from genome assembly GCA_004027475.1 of Anoura caudifer. Lineage (NCBI taxonomy): Eukaryota > Metazoa > Chordata > Mammalia > Chiroptera > Phyllostomidae > Anoura > Anoura caudifer. Next base: position 64 of record PVKU01014102.1, read on the forward strand.
TGTTTGGTTGTTTCTTTCTTCCTTCTGGTCCACTCCATTGATTTGAGTCCCAGTTTTCCTCCCATCTCTGTTGGTTCCCCATGCATTTTTCTTCATTTCACTTATTGTAGCCTTCATTTTTTCATCTAATTTGTGAACAAAATCAACCAATTCTGTGAGCATCCTGATCACCAGGGTTTTGAATTGTGCATCTGATAGGTTGGCAATCTCTTTGTTGCTTAGATAAATTGGCTCTGGGGCTTTGATTTGTTCTCGGTTTGAGCCATTTTCATTTCTGTTTTTTTTTTTTTTTTTTTTTTTTTTTTTTTTTTTTTTTTTGTCGTGGCTGTTAGGTAGTGAAGGGTGGAGCCTTAGGTGTTCCCCAGGGTGGGACAGCCCAGTCGCTGGGTAGTGATGCTGTATGTGGGGATGGGTTCTGAGAGAAGACAATGGTGCTTGCTCTGCTCACTCTCAGATTCCAGTTCCTTCCACCACTTCCCCTTTGCCTGAATTATCTGCGCGTGAATGTGGGACCACCCGGTCAGCCAGCTGCCTTGTGCGGCCTCACTGGTTCTGCACAGTTGCCACCCTGTGCCCGGGGTCTGCTAGTCGCCGCCTGTGCACCTGGGGGCTGCCAGCCGCTGCTGCCTGCGTGCTCGGTCCGCACCTCCGCTTTTTCCTGCTGCGACTCTGCCCCTCTTACTGGTCTGGATGAATCATTGTTGGACTTCCAAACAGTTCGATTTTCTGAGTTCCGGTTGTTTTCTTGTTTCTAAATTTTTGTTGTCCTTAATTTTGGTTGTGATAAGAGGCACAGTGTGTTTGCTTATGCCTCCATCTTGGCCGGAAGATCTTTGTACCCAGATTACTTTTTGATGTACATTTCAAATGTTCTTGGTTTTTTGGCTGTTACTCAGTCACTGCAGTGAGACAAGTGTGTACGCGTATTGGTCCATGTGAAAATGTGTCTTTCAGACAAGTTCCTAAAAGTGGAATTTCCAAATGAAATGTTACATTTATTTTAAGTTTTGCTAGACATTGCCCAGTTGTTCCCTCAAAAGGTGGCACTGATTTACGCTCCTGTCAACAGCACTAGAAGATGTCTTTTTCCTGATATAACCTTTTAGATGTTTCGGTCAGCTCCCAGGACAGGCTGTAATGAAGAAAACGTGGGTGTTTTGTCTGAAAGCTTGGGTTGCAAGTTAGATTCAGAAGGCTGTGAATTGACATGGAAATAAATCACCTGATCAGGTGTGAGCAGTTGAAATTCAACAATTTAGGGCTGAAAACCTGCCTCTTTGGGGGGCTCCAGACCTAAGAAGGCCAGTTTCCACATCTTTGGCATACCAGGCTGCATTTTGACCTGTCTTGAACTTTTTTGCATTTCTTAATGGCAGCTGGACACCCCAAGCTTGTGTTTCCTAGAGATTCTGGCTTGATTCTCCCCAATTATTTTTTTGTCTGACCACCTCATGTTGCGGCGCTCAGCACCTCCACCCGCCTTTCCTCGTAGGTGACCTTATCACTCCAGGAGGCAAACATACACTGTACTGATCTGCCAAGCTCAATATCCTTTTGCTTAAATGTTAGATGGATTTATGTGATTGCTCTGGGAAGCAGTGATCCAGGGAGGAATTAGTGTGCTGAGAGGACTCTGGTCTTCTGAAAATGGCAACAGGAAGATGCATGCGTTTGTCCAAAGCTATTGGCCATGGTCTCATCCCAGTGTTTCTCCTTTATTCCCTCCTCAGTTCATTTGGTTATTTGAATCTGGTTTGCCCCTGAGCTTCCGAGATGCCAGGGTCTGGTAAGGGGAGTCTGGCTACAGGGTGTCACCAGCTCTGCCCTAGGGACTTCCAGCGGGCTGAGGAAAGGCCACCTATGAGGTGTTCTTTGACCTGGGTGTCCACGCTGTTAGCAGTGTTGGGGGTGCCTCTGACTTCCTTCCACTGAGAGTATAGCCATTTGAGGAAGAGGAAATGTTCACAGGTAAGAGCACTACTTACAGCGTTGGTGTGGCTATGTGCAGGTAGGACACAATGAGGGGGAAGGTTGTGTGTGTTCTGGGGAAAAGGCAAAAATAATGCAGTTCACTGCTGCCAGTGTGGCTGTGTCTGACCCCCCGAAGAATGGCCGCACAGAAGAGGCCCATGGGGGAGCGTCAGTGTTGACCTAATCCACAAAGTGTTGCTCCTCTGTGGCTTCGCACCAGCCACTCTGTCTTCATCAGCATGTCATTATTCAGGCCCAGATTAACCTGATGAAATTTTGAGAAGGAAAATATGTGAAATGAGCTTTGTGTATATAAAAGTACAGTCATAACTCAGTACTCTGCAGCTTCAGAACTCATCAAACCCTGTACTCGTTGCACTTTGACAAGAAAAAAATGTTTCAGCGCTTGGCGCTTGCTCAGGACTATTGATACTTGCTAGAACTTGTGTGAGTCACGACACTTCCTCGAAAGAGAAAACACTTCATTGTTCTGTACTCATTGGTTTCGGCCCTTGTTATGAGTCCCAGAATGAATTAACAAGGAGTGCTGAGGTATCACTGTGTCTCAAAGCTGGGCAGAGATGCACCATCTCAAAAGCACCTGCTTCCTTAGCAAACATGATAAAATCCATGGTTTAAGTACTAATTGTCTTCTAGACAATGACTCCTAAATCTATACTCCTGGCTTGGACGTGCCTTTTGGATCTGTAAAACACTTCCCCAGTTCCTTGGGCATTTTTTGGAAGCCCCAGTAGCACCTCAACCTCAACATTATGTGAGGAACTTGTTACTCTGAACTTGTTACTTTCCAACTGTCCTATTTATGCCCATGATGCCATTATCTCTCAGTCTCCTGGGGCTTGACATTTAGAATCCTTTAGGCAGAAAAAAGGGTGCTCCAGGGAGAATAAATCACAAGAGCAAAGGCAGAGAGGGAAGAACCCTCAAGGAAGGCGTAGGGAATAGTGCTGTGGGGAGCATAGGTGAGCGTCTGAGCACAATGGAAGATTAAAGGTGGATCAGTGGCTTTGAGTCAGCATGTAGTGAGCAGGGCTCAGAGGTTGGGACTTAATTTTATGGCTGAGAGGAAGCCATGGACGTTGGTGGACACTGGGCCGATAGGATCAGTTTCATTTTAGAGGTTTATGGAATGAGTGTGGAGGATGAAGGGGAGCAGAGAGAAGCTGGAAATGGAAAGACCAGTTAGATGGCTACTGGAGTAATTCTGCTGGAAGATGCTTAGAACTTGAACTAGGGCAGGAGGAATGGGGGGTGGGAAATGTTAGCTCGTGACCTCCCCAGAGAGAGGAGGAGCTGGGTATGTGTTTTCCTCAGCAGCGGCACTCCATAAAATGCCATGGCCACATGGCTATAGGGAATTGAGGCGGAGAGGGTACTCTGAAATCCCGTAGAGCTCATAAATGAGGGTGGCCAAGTAAGAATTTATGGTTTGAGCCAGAAGTTGCCTCAGAGCTGCAGATCAAGGGTCAGCACGGCAGAGTGCTCAGGCCAGCATTCGCCAGCAACCCCCTACCTGCTCCCTGGCCTGGTGTTTATCTCTTAATTCTCTCCAGTTCCGTTCCTTAATGCCAGCCTGTGGAGAAACATGGCTGCCCCTCACACTCGCTCCTCTTTTGTTAAAGGCAAGGAAATTGTTTTAATGTTGTTTGCAACCCATGCAGAAAAAATATTCCCCAGCAGGTGTTTGTGAGCATTAAGCAGATTTTGCTGCTGTCCCCTCCACACATCACTTTAACAGCCACTCCAGCAAAGTGCTTAGTCCACAAATTCTCCTGTCCCTGGCTGCCTGCATTAAATGGGGGAGAGAAAATAGAGATTGTTAAAGGCCCCTTCCCTTGATTATTCTTTCTTTTTTTTTTTAAAGAACATGATCCATTGCAGAGAAAAGGGAATATGTTGACGCTCTGATGTAACTACTATGCAAATCAGTACCCACCCTTGTAGGACTGTTTATGTCCAAGGTCCTCAGACAAGTCCACCCTGCCACCTGGCAGGAAGTTGAAGGGCAAGGATCATGAAGATTTTGTCTTCCTGTCTGGCTGGTGTGGCTCAGTGGATTGAGCGTGGGCCTGCAAACCAAAGGGTCACGGTTCGATTCCCAGTCAGGGCACATGCCTGGGTTGCAGGCTGGTCCCTGGCAGGGGGCGCACAAGAGGCAACTACACATTGATGTTTCTTTCCTTCTCTTCCTCCTTCCGTATCTCCCCTTTCCCTTACCCTCTCTCTAAAAATAAAGAAATAAAATCTTAAAAAAAAAGATTTTGTCTTACCCCAGGTTGTGAAGACTCAGCAAAATGGCCAGGCTTTGAAGGGGTCCATGCAATTATGACTGGGGATAGACCCCTTTTGCCATCTGGTGCATTAATATCTGACCAGACTCTCACACACTCAGATGTCAGATGAATTCAGTCCTCTGGCTGTAAGAGACAGAGACCTGTGGGAACCTAGCTCAGGGGAGGAGGCATGTGGCAATAAGGGAAACAAGGATTTCCCAGGGAAGTACAAGAGATGAAACCACGGTATAATCTGGCTTCTTAAAGTCAGGAGCCAGGCTAAAGACATTTGTAGAGGTGTCAGCAGCAGCTGCTGGCGGATCTGCACTCCGATGGTTCGTCATGAGCTCACATTAGCTCTCTCTGTCTTGGCTTCTTTGAGCATAGTTCCTTTCATCACTGTTGTATCCCAGACCTGCCACAGTTTTTCTCTGCCTTAGTTCTCCTGCTCATGGTTTCCACTTCTTTATGTTTTTCCTCCTAACAGCTTGACCACCCTCCCATTTGTTCCCTGTTTTAAATTGGCCAGAAGGTTTTACCCTCCTGAGAATTCAGGGCCATCAACCAGTTCATGAATTGCCTACCTTGGGACGTATGTGTCACCCTGGTCCAACGAGAGTCACTGGAAGACAGCGACGGGGGTAGCAGGTGTGGCATGTGGCTGCCCCATAATGAAACGCTACAGGCAGGGAAGTTTTCTTTAGATGGAGTTGTGGGCATGGGTAGCACCATGATCAATAAGGAAAGTCTCCTGTGAATGGTTAATTTCATGTGTCAACTGGACTGAGCTTAGCTCAGGGGTGCCCAGAGAGTTGATAAAGCATAATTTCTGGGTGTGTGTCTGTGAAGGTGTCTTCAGAAGACATTAGCATTTGGATCAGTAGACTGAGTGAAGCAGGTATCCCTCCCCCCTGCAGCAGGGCATCACCCAATCTGTTGAGTGCTTGAACAGAATGAAGGAGGAGGAAGGGCCAATTCTCTCTCTCTGCCTCTGCTTGAGCTGGGACATGGTTTCTCATGCCTTCACGTACCACAACTCCTGGTTCCTGGGCTTTCAGACTCCATTGGGACTTACACCTTTGGCCAGGGGTTCTCAGGCCTTTGCACTCAGACTGGAGGACACCACTGGCTGTCCTGCTTTTCCAGCTCACAGATGGTAAACTGTGGAACTTCTCAGCCTGCATTACTGAGTGAGCCAATTCCTATAACAAATCTCTTCTTAGGTATATCTGTATATACTCCATTGGTTCTGTTTCTTTGGGCAGCAGAGGGGTTTACTAAGAAACACATATTGTCAAAGCCTAAGTGGTATTCACTGTTTATATTCAAGTATTGTAGTTTACAGTGTCCTATGGTTGTGAGAAGCTTGGAGATTTATGGGACAGGGCGTACTGTTTCTTCTATAGAGAGTTGGAGACTGTGGGTTAGAAAAAATTAAGGACTTGCCCAAAGTTGTGTAGAATTGGTCTTGAATATGAAGTCATCTTCACGGATGCAAAACCAGCACTTACTGGTTTTCCAACATGATCTGGGAAGCACCTACCTTGGCTAATCCAAGCTGAGACCTTATCGAGTTACTTTCCAGGGTAAAGTCCTAACCTGCCCATCAGTTTACTCCTGTTCCTAACTGTGCTACTCAGTGGCTATCTGAAATCTGCTTTGAGTGCACGGAGAATCTTCGTGTTTAGTGGACACCTTCCCTCCCACGGGAAATCTACTGGTACTTGCTACTTGGAAGGAACAATCTTGTGCTTTCACATGTTCTGGAGGTCGCTGACCTGTACCTCCCGGGGCTTGCCAGGAAAAAAGAGTTCCTGGAAGGTCTGAGAGCTCCACTTGCAGCCAACCCAACTGGAAGTCCTCCAGGGGCTGGGACTGCAGAACTGTAGCTAACTGTGTCTGAAGCTGGGCTCTAACCACCCAAGGAAGCTGAATGAGTCATTAACCATTAACTTAAGGGAACCTGAAACCTGTAGCTGAAAGCTGAGGGATCTGCTCAGCATGGCCTTGACCTCTTGGCAAGGGGGCGGATGGAAGCTCTTCTGCCAAATGTGTCTGTACTCAGCTCTCATTTGGGCCAGGAGAGCTATCGGGGCAGATCCAGCCCCTGAACTCTCATTGCTGACTCTTGTCACCCAGGCTGGCTGCCCTCACTGGTGCCAAGTACGTATACCACCTGCAGATGAGGCCCTGCTGAAAGACCAAGGACTCTGCAGGTTAGCAAGCAGGAAACCAGTCACTGGGCCAGGCTGCTAGATGGGACTGTGATCTGGGAAGGATGAGAGTGTCAGACAGCATCCAGTCAAAGCCTCAAGGATCCTTCACCTCTGGCTTTTCACTTGTCTCTGCTGTGGGGCCCCGAGTGTACAAAGGACATAGACCCCTCCTGGTTCCTGACACGGGCGCTCCCATACACCGGGGGCAGCCTGCACCCTCTGTGTCTCCTCCATGGGAGTCCGAGCTGCCCCATGAGGCTAAGCTCTGGGTTCTGGCTGGCAGCCATAGCAGTGACTTCTGTCCCAAGACTGGTGGAGAAAGACGATTGAGGTGATGTGGAAGAGGGAGTGAAAGAAAAGAAGGGAGGAAGCCAAAGGACAGGCTGTGGGGTCAGAAGCTCTGGGATCAGCGACACGCACTGCCAGTCACTGGCTGTAACCCAGAACAGCCTGACATTTTCCTTTATTTGTAAAACAAGGCTGAACTCACAGGTACTTGTGGAGACTAAATGAGGCAGAGTGTGTAATGTTCTGAGCTGGGTGCCAGCTAATGAAGTAGAGGCTCTGTGAATAGTAGCTTTTGTCATTATGAGGGTGAAGAGAAGAGGAACAGAACTGAGAAGAAAAAAAGAGTGGAAACATTAGGAAAAAGGTGGGAGAAAATGAATGTGATCTCCATCAGTGACCAGGGCCACTGAGCCTGTTGGTCCTTAGCCAGGGCAGTGGCGCAGGGCGGGGGGGGGGGATTGGGGGGGGCGACCTTGCCTCATGGTGGGAGACCTCCTGTGCATATAAACCTTGGCTGTCATTCTTATGTCCAGGCCACCTGGAAACAGCAGGGGCCTTAGCTGGCAAATTGTAACTTGAGGTTTTAGCAGACTACTCAGTGTAAGACCAGGAGGTCTTAGGATGCTGTATCTTTGTTTAAAAATCATTGGAAGAACCCATCCTGAAAATGCTTCACTGGGTGATACACTTGAGAATGGGCTCCTAGGGTCGTAGATCCCTGTATGTGGCCGTGGGAGGGTCCCTGGTATTCATAAGACTGCAGACACCTGGGCCCACAGCAGACTATTAAATCAGAAGCTTTGGTGGTGGAGGCCCAAATATTAGCATTCTTAGCAGGTTCCTGTGTGGTTGTTATGTATGTTGAAGGCTGAGCACCGCAGCCCTAATAGGGTTCAGAATATTAAGAAACTGACAAAACAATCAAACAGCATCATTTTACTGAAAATAATTAACTGCAACTTGGGATCAGTTATGGTTTAATCCCTTCAAAGGGGAGAAAAATAAATTCAGGAAAGGGAAAATAAACCCTTAATACATATTCACAATTGAGAGGTTACAGGGAGTTAGATTTTGTTCACTAAGTAAGAAATTGTTCATAATTAGCTTTGTCCCCAAATAGGATAATTTGGCATGTAGTGATCTCCCCGTCATCAGTGGGGTTCGAGGCAATCTGTCACATTCTGTCTGGTTTCCTAACTGTGGCATCTTTCTTGGCTCCTAATAGCTGGCGTCACCCCTTCTTAAGCCCTGGACTAGTGGTTCTCTGACCACAGCTCCAGCATCACCCAGGAACTTGTTAGAAATGCAGGTTTTCAGGCCACACCCAGACTTACTGAGTCAGAGACTGATTTGATTGCTATCTCGACGCGACCTGGGCATCAGGTTTTTTCGATCTCCAGGGTGGTTCTAGTATTTGGCCAGGGTGGAGCATCACTGTTTTAGGACAGTGGTTTTTGAAATTGAGTGTGTACCAGGATATTCCTGGAGAGCTTGTTAAAACACAGGTCTCTGGGCCATGGCTAGGTAGCGCAGGTGGCTAGAGCGTCATCCCAATATACCAAGATTGCAGCTGTGCTCCCTGCTCCTTGATCCCTGGTCAGGGCACACACAAGGATCAACCAATAAGTGCAGGTAAGTGGACAACAAATTGATCTCTTGATCTCTCTCTCCCCCCCCACTTCCCCTTTCTCTAAAGTCAATTTAAAACCACTCTCCCCCTGCAAAAAAACTCCAAAACACAGATCTCTGGGCCCTGGCCCCGGAGTTACTGGTTCAGTAGTAGGCCTGGGGTGGGCCTGAGTTCCCAGGGAATGATCACAGAGAACTGTTTCCTAATCTTTTCCGAGTTTTTCTCCTCGGCCACCAGGAGTTTTCTCGTGCGAATTCGCGGATCAGCTCAGCGCTCTGCTGAGCGCTCACGTGGGGCCTTTGTGCAGAGATCCAGGCTTTCTGCCTGGGCAGCTCCCACCTCTCTGTACTCCAGCTGCCTGCGCCTCCCCAGACCTCACTCAGCTCTGTCTCAACTCAGGGGGTCCTTCGGGCTCTGCCTGGGTCCCCCTCCCTGAGCCACTGCCTGGAAACCGTCTCAAGACAGTGAGCTTGGAACAATCCAGGGTTGGCTTCGTTTGTTTGTTTTTCCCCATCTCTCAGATGTTCAGTGTGTTCAAAACCATTGTTTCATGTATTTTTATCTTTTATTTGTTTTTGAGAGGGAAGGTAAAATCCGTTCTCTGATATTCCATCTTGGGCAGAAGCAACGTTCTCATTTACATTAAAAAAAGAAAAAAGAAAAAGACTGCTCCTAGCTGTTGAGTGGGAGTGAGCTGAAAGCAGGGGAGAGGAGAAGCCTGGAGACCAGCCAGGGGTGGTACGTGACTGTGCTGGTCCGGGAGCTGGAGGTGCTGGTGCTGCTGGAGGTGCTGGTGGTGCTGAGACTCAGGCAGCAGCAGGGGCAGAACGGGTGGCCAGGGGCCGAGGTGTGGCGTTTCATTTTGGAGGTGTTGCCCAGGGCACCGGCTGATACAGCCGATGCAGGAGTCCTATACAGGGTGCTTGAGTTCTCACTGTTGGCTACCATGGGCTGAAGTTATAATCTGGTAGGGGATTACCAACCTTATGGGGGAGAGGTCACTTTGTCCTGTTCATTGCTTTATATTCAAGAGGGTAGCTACTAGCATGCTTGCCTCCCACAAAGTAGGAACCTACAAGTGTTCCTTGTGGCCAAATAGAGACTTCTTCATGATCGTCTTCCTGGAATCAGGCTGAAACACAACCTATCTGCCTCTTGTCCTGTCTCCCGTTCACAGACCACCCATTTTATTAGCTACCTGGGTCTGTCTTGCTCAGAACCCAGCAGCATGGGTGTGGCCTGGGAGTTTGTTAACAATTCAGAATCCTAGACCCACTGAATTGTTCTTTGTATCTTAAGGAGACACTGCTCTAGTTACTGTTTCTCTATAGCTCATAATAAATTTGTCCTCTCTTGCTCTATGCTGCAAGGAGTAAGGGGCATAAGGAGAAAGATTACCCAAGTAATTTTTGTACACATTTAAGTTTGACCTGGACCATTTCTGATGTCTCCTGATACCGAATTCTACCTGTAGGGTAAAACTTCATCTCAGTACCTGCCCTTGCCCTTATCTGGATGTTTCTGTTCCCTCCCTGCCTGGTGAGTGTTTCCGATTTCAGGTCAATATCTTTGCAGATGAGTCTGTCTATTTGTTTGTCACTTTCTCTCTCACCTGCTGACATTTTAAGGTCTCCTAGTCTCTCAAGTCCACAAGGTTTCCCCAAACCCCAGAGTGAATAAAAATGGGAACAAGTATGGAAATTTGGGAAGAGAGGAACCAGGGAGACTATTCTGCAGCCTAAGGAGAAGGTGGTCATTGCCACCAATTAGGAGCATCAAGGTTCAAAACCCGAGAGGGCACCAATGGGCAAGGGCCCTGTGCCCAGGGACCGGCGGATAAGTGGCTTTCCCACAATGGGTGACTGGCTCACAGAGTGGGTTCCAAGAGGCAGCTGGGGGAGCTGATCCACAGTGAGGCAGCCTGGGGACTGCGTTCTCAGCGCTCTTCCCTGTTTGGCTCTGGAGCGTGGGGGGAAGTTGCTGTGTAAGCCGTCCAGGAACTTGAGACTGGTGACTCCGGACCAGGAAGGACGCAAGTGCTCCTTCAGCCACCTGAAGTGCTCCCATGGGGGACTCTCCTCGAACACCCACATCTGTATTCATGTTCTGCGGCTAATAAAAAAACTGCTTTCACAGACACAGTTTTATTTGAGGCTATGACTGTGGCATATGCAGCAGAGGTAATATTCTTATTGAAGCATTATCCCTCGTTTTACTTTTTTAGCTTAAAAGATGAGAAAGTGGTGGCTCAGGGACATCCACGAATTGCCCCAGGGGTCTCTGTAGTAACTGAAAGCTGGAACGAGGAAGGCTGACCTTCAGTCACCATTTCTGCGGACCGCCTTGTGTACTGGTCCTCTGTGCTCTGTGCCGTAGGAGTAAAAGTCATGGGAGAAAGAGCTCATTTGCATTGAAAGGGATACTATTAACTCTGAGTTTCTTTTTAACTCCAGCATACAAAGGGGCGGATGCTAAGGCCCCAACTCATAAGGGCAAGTAACATTCTGCCAATGTTGGTTATATGCCAGGTTCCATGTTGAGTGTTTCAGACACTTTCCCATTTAATCCTCACAATGACCTAGTGAAGCAGGTGGTAGTAATATCTTCATTTTACAAATGAGTAGACTGAGGCAGGGAGACTTATTTGCCCAAAGTTGCATAGACAGAAGTATTGAAGTTGTGACTCAAACCCAGTCGCAACTCCCCTCCCATCTCAGAGTCTGTCTGAGCTCTTTCTCCTTAGCTCCACTCACGGTGCGGTCTGAGCACCCACTGGCTGAGACCCTGGACCTGTTACCCATCCTGATGGCGCAAGGAGCTTGAGCTAGTGTGCCAGTCAACTATGTCACGAGGCCAGATGACGTTTTTAAAGGGGGGGGGCAAAATTCTCCCAAAGAAGGAAGTAGTACATTGTTCTACGTCCTGACCCAGACCCCTTGTCTCCTTACAGATGGTTAACCAACATCTTAGAGACGGGCACTTTAAATGGCATTTCCCTACATTTTACTGCCCACAGGTGCCATGGCAATCATGTTGGAGATTCCACCTCCATTCTCCCTGCCCTGCACTGGCTGTTGTCCACCCTGATCTGAAAAGAGAAGGCTGCGGTACGGGCCTCTAACTAATGCTTGATTGAACTGAGCCATGTTTTTCATTCAATATGTCTGGGTTTCTTTCCTTTTCCTTTTTTTTTGAGTGCTGTGTGCAATCCCACCTGAATCTGTTGAACTCATTTGCACTGTTTTCATTGCAACATATTAAGAATCACTGAATTGTATCTGAGAATCCAGAGACCATGAATGATTGAAGGAACCATATCCTTATTCATTTCGAGCGTTTTTTCACAGCATGTTTGGTGGGTTACCGGTTAATTTCATGGCTTTACCGATTGGCTGGAAGATACGAGGAAAAATAGCAGAGCTCTACCGTGTTAAGTACCTTGTGGGTAGAATTAATATTTCTATTGGATTGGCTATCAGGTAGGTCCTTTCGTGAGTGAGGGCGATTAGTATGTGTCCATGGTCCTGTCTGCAGAGTAGCTTGAGACAGTCCGCAGGGGTTAGATGGGATCTCTGGGATGAAAAGAAACATTTCCACAGGAGATAGTGCTTTTTTATTGTGAGTCAATAATTTTCAAACCAGATTTGAAGGAAGTTAATAAACTACTGTTACTGCTTGGAAAACCAAGGCAGAGTGAAAACCAGATCTCATGGTGATGTTGTAATCTGTCTTAAATCTAAGGCTTATTCTCCCAATTTATTTTTCTTTCAATTGTACCATGTTCTTTTTTAGATTAGGTATGTTACAGTTGGAACTAGGACTCCATCTGTTTCTTGTAGTCTCTTTGTCTGGTTCTGGTTTTAAGTTTCATGCTTTAGGCATTTCCTAAAATGATATTCAAATCC
>PVKU01014102.1:12467-24951 GCA_004027475.1 Anoura caudifer
GTGCCTTTAGTACTTTCCACCCTGGCTAAGGAGAGTCGGGCTGTGCTGAACATACCCTGGCTTTCTTCCTCCTGTCTTCCTCCTCAGCACATGTTGTCAGTGTCATTACATGATTATTTAAAAACTCTTGTTCATCTTTTCAACCAGCATTCATGGAGGCAGAGGCCACAGATGTCCCATCACTGCCGAGTCTCCAGCACTGTGGCTGCTGGCTGGCATGGACTGTGTGCCCACTCACAGTCTGGTGTTCCCATTTAGCAAGCAAGAGGGAAGGGACAAGACAGTTAGGGCAGGATGAGCATAGGAGAGGGACCAGGACAAGCACTGAAGTTCGTGTAAACATGCCATCCCTTCTTATTGCCGACTTCGACGGAAAAGCTGAACAAAGCAGTCTCTTCCTCTTCACATCTGCCATGAAGCTTTCCTGGGTGGACTTCTTGAATATCATCTTCCTACTTCAGTGGTCTGTGAGGGGCTCTGAAAATGAACATGCACTATTCAGAGGCCCGCCCACATCCTCATTTTTGTGCTTCATGGTGCCTTCAAGATTTCTGTCAGGACTTGCTTTTTTCATTATCGTCTCCCTCCACGGTGATGATTGAGTGACATAGTATCTTGCAACATGAATTTTTCTACACTTTCAGTGGCACCTGATTTAGGAAAAAAAAAGCATCAGAAAGGTCTCCATTTGGTCCATTGAGCTATTTGCCAGCTAGGAGGTCATGGTCTCATGGGGGTGGGGGAAGAATGAGATGCCCAGTGTGGTGACCAAGGACACACACTCCATGGACACCGGGAGCCTGGACATCGAGTGCCTGGGGTTAGCTTTGCTCCGGTCGAATGTCATGATTACATCAGTTGTCTGTCTTGTTTGCCACTGGCACACTTTGTTCTTGGGTGGGTCTGGGACTTGCCTCTGGTCTCCTTGGGACTTTATTTCTTACTTCTTCTATTCGAGTTACACTGAGACCCTGAAAACTGGCCTCTTCCTTACCAAGGCTTATTAGAGACCGCAGTGGGCCTTATGGGATGAATGGGAAGAAGACTGACTCAGGGACCAGAGGGTCATGGGTTCGGGAGAGGTCTACGCTGTAGGTAGTCGGCCGGGGTGGTCTCTGTGTGGGTGCGAGGCGGAGATTGGGGGAGGTGGGCGTTTAGCTTCTAAGAGGTAGTGATGACTCAGCTCCAGGGACTGGGACACGGACTTACAGGGAATACAGACCTGCAAAGAACTGGATTTGAGGGGAAGGAACCAAGGCAGAGATCTGAATAAAGCAAAGGGAGGGAGAATAATCAGGAGCTGAGATTCTGAAACTTGCCTATAAGGAAAGGCATTGTCATGAAGGAACTGGGAAAGAGCTGGATGACTGAGAAGTTCTGGGTTTCAGCTTTGGTATGTCCATTGTTTTAGAAAATTCCATCTAGGATTATAAGCAATTCTTTATATTAATGAAAACATTAAAAAATAGTACTTAACATTTGTTGCACAGTCTAGGAGATAGGCAATCTCACAGGCACTTTGTGTGTTATCTCATGCAGTCTTCATGAATGTTCCTGTAAAGTCCAACTAACCCCTTTTTACAGGTGATGAAACAAGATTTAAAAGCATAAAGTTAATGCTTTCAACCATTGGGCTTGGACCATTCAATTTAGCAATGTGCAGCCACCACTGCATCCTGTGGGGAAACGAGGAGGTTGCAGCCTGGGATGTGCGGCACTGGTGGGACCACTGGGAAGGCAGACCCTGTATCTGTGAACTGATTGTGAACATGGCGTTACAGATGAGGTAACGCAGTTCTCCACTGAATGCAACTAAGAGCTAAAATGGGTGGTAGACTCTGGTTCTCAAAATGTGGTCCCGAGACCAGCGACATCAGCATACCTGGGAACATGTTGGACAGACAAGTGCAGTCTCAGACCGCACCTCAGACGCACTGAGTCTGAAATGGGGGCCGGGGCCCACCGCTCTGTCTGAGCAAGATTCCAGGTGACTCTAGTACACACCGAAACATGGGAATTACCCATGTGTGTTAAGGGCTGCCATAAAAAATTGCCAGAACTGGGTTGCTTAAAACCACAAACTTACTCTCTCACTGTTGAAAAGGCTGGAAGTCCAAAATCAAGATGTTAGCAGAGTGGTCCCTCTGGAGGAGCTGGTCCTTTGAGGGGGAGAAGTTGGTCCTCTGTCTCTTTCCCAGCTTCTGGTGGTTCCTGGCATTCCTGGCATTGCTTGACTTGCAGCTGCATCTTCCCAATCTCTGCCTCTGTTTTCACATCTGCTTCCCCTGTGTTGACCTGTGGGGCATTTCCTCTTCTTATCAAGACACCCGTCACTGGATTCAGGGCCCTCCCTAACCCTGAATGACCTTATCCTAACTAATTACACCTTCATGGATCCTATTTCCAAGTAGGGTCAGATTCTGAGGTTGCAGGTAAACATGAATTTTGGGGGAACACTCTTCAACCCACGACAGGTAGTGAAGATGAAGAGGGTCAGGTTGAGTGGAACTCTGGGGAAGAGCTTAGGAATGTCTTGGAGGAATGGATCTAAGTGGAGGAAGTGAGTGAAATAATAGGATTGATGGGGGTCCTTGTAGGGTGAAGACTAGTGAGCAAAGGTATACTAGTGTGAGGGGAGGAGAACGTGACAGTGAGGCATGGACAGGGTCGAAACTGAAATGTTTATGGATGTGGCAATACCATTTTGACATGTAAATAAAAATCAGTGACCTATTTCCCCTTTATTCTCTAATACAACTCAACTATATTTGTGTTTAAACTGCTTGTAAACCGATAGCTTTTGTAGTAAAAATCATCCATGAGATTATTAATTTCCATACATTTTAAAAAAATTTTAGAAGTCATTGGGATCTTTCATTCGTGCGCTAGCTGAACAATGCTCCTGTGTGAGTCATGCTCTGACGCAGGGAACTACATGGTCCCCTTCCAGTGACTTTCCCATTAATATTCACGGTGCTAAGTCGCTGCTGCCACTGAACTCACACCAATTACATTCAAGATTCCCCAGCTCTTACAGGACTGTCGGAAGTTTTAAAATAGTCAATATCTCTATTATCAAACATGCCACACAAAGTTTATTGGAGTGCCATATTTGATTAGGTCAAACGTAATCCTTTCAGGCCAGGAGAGAGAGAGTGCGGCTCCGTTGTTGGAGTGCCTGCTTGAACTCTCGGCTCTGCCTCTCAAATCTTGCCTTTCTGTGCTTCAGCTACTTCTCTGTAAAATAGGGATGATAATACTGATGTTTATAGTCCCAAATAAATTAATATGCAGTTAGCATGTTTCCTGCAATGTGCATGATAGCTCTCATTTCAATGAATAAAATGAATGTTGTTAAAGCCCACGGTGGGTGAGACTTCAGCAGGTTTTTATTTTTTTTAACTCATTCTGTTAAATGGGAGGTGAAGTTCGATGATGACATTGTAGAGGGACCACCCGTAGCACCTGACCTAAACCACTCCCTCGGCTTCTATCTCTTACCTGCAGTCTGCACTTGTTGCTGAGTGCCTCACAGAACCCACTATACTGAGAGATTTCACAGTGCTTGGCCAGTGTCTGGGATGGACCACTTTACTGCCAGTTCTTCCATTCTTTCCTTGTTTAGCCCAGAACACCTTATAGTTCAAGTCCCCCAGAGGCCGCAATTACAGCCAGTGGCTACAGGAGATCAGCCCCAGGGAGAGAAGGCTGGTGGTGTGTCTGGTCACAGCCTCAGGGCTCTACATGTGTGTTGCACATTCGTCTACCTGGATGTCAGTTAATGGGCCAGTGTGGAGGGTGCCCTTGCTTCGGTTGAGGCCCTTAACTGCTCTGGCAATGGCCACACAAGAGGGAGGAGTTTGGGGGCTGATTGGTAGAAACACGAACCAGATTTCATGCTGGCAGAGGCTTAGAAGAGGTCTCAGGGGTTTCCTGTTGCGCCAAGCTTCTAACTTTTCAGCTGGTGGATTGTGAGCAGGTAGGGGGTGAGGTCTTAGGGAAGCAGCTATTTACCTACCACAGAAGTGTTGGTTTGTTTTTTTTTTTTAAACAACAGGCGGAGGTTGTCAGGTGAGTTCTGGTTGACTCTCAGCTGTGGGAGTGAAGGAGAAGTTGTCGTGCCAATAAGGCAAAGCCAATCTCCTGAGGCCTTGACTTCCAGCCTGTGGGGTTGAACTTCCTCCAGCGGGCTCTGGGGAGTCACAGTTGGCAGGCCACCTCTGTCTTTGATTCAAGCAAAAGAGTTCTAAGCCAGTACTTAGCTGAAATTTTTAAAAAAGATGTACTCATTCTTACAAGGAAGGATTTGGTTCAAAACATTCTTGTTTGTTCAGTGTTTTGTCTATTTAATCTGTTGGCACCACTCTTGGAGGTTAATGTGAGTTCTAGAGAGAAGAGTATGATCACAATATTTAAGCCTTTGCAGACAGGAGTCTTTTTTTTTTTTTTGGATAATGACTTGGGATTTAACAAATCATTAAAAATTTCTCAACAAATGCTTTGCAGGTGGCTTTTTTTTTTTTCTAAGAAGGCTAGGAGGAAAAAAGTAAGAATGGTCCTTAATCTTAAAGTAAATGTCTGAGAAACACAGTCAGTCTTGATGTGGCTCATTGCCCCCTGCACTGAGAGTGCTGGCTCCTCGTCGGAACAGTGGGTGTGCACCAGACACAGGGGTTGCTTGGCTGACACCAGCTCCCCTTCCTCTCTCTGAAGCAGCCTGCAAAGTTGGACATGGGAAGAATTTTACGAAGAGCTTCTTTCTTCAAAGTCCAGGGCAAGCCCCACAAGCCCCACTGACTAGCAGGTGAAATGTTAGGAGTGGAGGTTGTGAGTATAAGAACACAGGTTTCTGAATCAGTTAGCCTGGGCCTGAGTCCTGATTTTTGCAAGAGATGCCAGTGAACAAGAAGTCAGAATAATCCTTAATCTTTGGTAAATAACTTCTCCAGTTTTGGAGAGATGCAGCTGTCAGTCTTTATCCCCCTGACTGCAGCATCCCACAGGGCTTTGGGACCGGGGAGGGAGTGCTTTTATCATTCTACTCGTCAGTTCCCCATCTATAAAATGGGGGTAAAATACTTGTCCCATAGGGCTATTGTGAGGCTAAAACATTTTAAATACAATCATCCCTAACATAGCAAAAGTTTTCTTACTTTCTTTTTTTTTTTTTTTTCCTGGAGAGCCTTGAAAGCAGTCCACGCCCATTTGACAGACAATTCAGGAGGCATTGTGTGCACACACAGATGCAGTGACGGTGTGTCAGCCAGTGGCCACTTGGGAGACAGCAGTCATACAGTAATTGGAACAAGGAAAATTTAACATGAAGAATTAGTAACTATTACAGGGGGTGGGAGTAATGTGTGCTTGGCTAGTAAGAGAAGAAGGGCTCTAAAGAAGATAGGAATGCTGGATATAAGGAACAGCCACCACCCTGAGGACTGAGCTAGAACATCACAGGAAGATTCATTCCCCTCCACTGCTAGGCTGAGACCCAGACATTCTTGGAGAGGATGGGGCTGTGACTTGCTAAATAACAGAGAAGAAGCCATGATGCTGTGTTGACAGAACTTGCTAGAAATTCACTCTTTAGAACTTGTAGGCAAGGCACCCTCTCTGGTGCTGGGGAAATCTGTTACAAGAGAGGTGTCTCCCCGGAGACATCTGCTCGAAGAACGCTCCTGATCACGGTGTCTGCGGAAGGTTAGCATCCAGGAAGCTGACGCGCCATGGGAGCTGGGAGCTGGGGAAGCTGATCACTGTGGAGCGGGCACTGGAGGAGTTGGGCAGCCTTGGAAGCTGGATGCTGGAGAGACAGCCACCTGTGTGGCAGGTGCCTGCCCCGTGAGTACACCAGGACCGGGAAGAAAAACCCCTTTCTGCTCAAGTCTCTATGGCATGCCAGCTGGCAAGTGGAAATTAAAGAACTCAACTTAATTTTCACAGAGCAGGTAAGGAAGGGTGATTTTGGAGCGAAAGGTGGAAAATTGATACCTGGTATAGAAACAGATCCTGAATTCTGAGCATCTGTCACTGTGCTCAGTTTTTGCTCCCCTGGAGTGAGGTCTCTGAGCAATCCATGATAATAACTAATGCTCAGCATCCCCTACTAAATACTTCCTTTTCCCTTTTGTGTTTTACCTTGCAATTTTAAGTAGAGCCTTCTCTTTGTAAGGTGATATGTATTGGAGGCTGTGTAATTTCTCATGATAATGAGCCCCAACAGTGACAAAATATGGTCAGTGCCACACTTAATAAATTGATTAAACCAGGAAAGGAGAGAAATTTTTTTTTTGCTGTCTTTTTTAATTAGAGAGGATATGCTTTTAGGATGGACTTTGTTAGAGGTACAAACAATAGGGTACTTTTAGCCTACATGTGTTTTTATAATCCGATAATAGCCTTTTAACTTAATGTATCCTTTTGTGGTTTTCATTTTGCATTGTTTAGAATGATTTAAAGGCATTAAATAAGAAATAGAGGCAAATTAAATTTGCCCTTTGGACAATGTGGAGCCAAGGAGGGTTTTGAGTGGAACTGTGATGTGATTGAGTTCTATTCAAGGGTCAGCATGGTACCTGACTTGTAATAAAGGTTTAATTAAGGATGACTGCTTGGCCTATTGCTGATGTGGCTCTCATCTGTGTCATCTGAGAGAGGTCACAAAGACCTCAGACAGAAATAATCAGAAGCAAAACCAGCCAATTTTTTTTGTAGCATCAATTAAATGCAATTAGGTAGAAGAGAGGAAGGAATGGTGGATTCCTTAGTTTAGGCTCCGTGTTAAGCCTCTAGAGCTGACTTAGGAGTTTAACTAGACCAGAAGACCTTGTCTATTGGTCCACGTATAGAGGTGGGAAGAAAGGGCAGGATTAAGTTAGTGCCTGGAAGTGATGGAGAGATAGACAAATGCCACACAACGTCAGTGAGCAGCTGTGAGCTTCCTTTTCTCTATTATCTCTCAAGTAACTTTTCCTTTGCTTCCAAATGGAATTTTTAGTGATGGGAACATCTATGTGCATTTATTTTCTCCAGGTTTTTATTTGCTGCTTCCTGTGTATGAGGTGCTGTGTCTGGCACCCAGGTAGAGATGCCACAGGTCCTTGGTCAGACTTGGGGGTCTTGAAGGACCGTCATATACACTCATGTCCAGGTGTATATGATAGGCATCTGACTCCATCAATCCTCGTGAAACACCTTCTCCACAGTCCTCTGTGATCTCTTTGTGCTAATCCAAAGAATGATTTTCTGCCCTTGTGTTACTTGAGTTCCCAGCAGTCTTCCCTTGAACTCCTGTCTTTCGTTGGCTTGCATGGTGTCACCCTTTCTGGCTGTTCCTTCTACATGTTGGGCTTATCTCTCCTGTCTTCCTTCTGAAATGGTCTGCCTGTATGCTCTTTAACTATTTGTACTTATCATGACCCTCATTATTCCTCATGCACACTTTTCTGGGTTGTTTTAATCCATTTACTGTGGTACTGCTTACCATTTACCTCTAAATGATAATACCCGAATTTAATAGTTAAGCCCAGGTCATTTTATTCAACTCTACACCTATTTATCTGTTAGTGAGTTGGACATCATGCCTTGAAAATCTCACAGGCATTTCATATTCAGCTCATTCTAAACTTTTATATCCCAGTTTCCCCTCTCAGTAGTAATACTACTATTTGTACAGTTGTCCAAGCAAGAAACCTGGGCCTCAGGCCTGATTCTCATTCCCCACCTGCACCTAATCAGTGGCTAGTCATGTTGATTCTGTCTCCATAATAGCTCTCAAATCAATCTACCGCTTTCTATCATCATGGAACTAGGGGCCACCTCTGTCTTTTGTCTACTTTGCTATAACAGTTCGATTTCTTAACTTATACTCTGCGCAGAAAGGTTTCATCACATGCAAGTGGGACTGTGCACATCTCTGCAGTTCTTTGGTAGCTCTGCAGCATCCTCAGGATCAAGTCCTAGCTCTTTCACATAGTCCACAAGCCTCTTTATGAGCCATTTTGATTCTGCCACCAGCCTTTTCTCTTACTGCTCCAGCTGTATTGAAGCACACCAGTTCCTTGAATATACTATTTTCTGAGCTGAAAATTGGTCCTCTTTTTCTCCACTTCTTCATCTGGATAATTCTCACTTCTCCTAAAGCACTTAACTTTGATATACGTATGTCATTTCCTCCAAGAAACCTTGCCTCCTACTCAGACTAGATGGGATCACATATGCGGATCCCATAGACCCCATGCTTGCCCCTCTCATGTTCCTAACTACCGATTTACTCTCCACCTCACTCGAACTCTCTATCTTTGTTATTTCTATTATGGTAGGGCTTAACATAGCATCTGGCATATGGATGCCTCTCAGTAATTACATGCTTATGTATGAATCCATAATATTACAAAAATCTCTGGGCATGTAGATGTGAGAGGAGTAATCAGGAAGGACTTCATGTAGTCTGCGGCATATCGTCTAAGCCTGAGGTTGTGGGGAATATTGGATTAGTGGGCAATGAGGAGAGAGAAGTGGAGGTAGCAGCTATGGCTTGAGCAATGGTGCAGAGGAAAGGGAGCCCAAGAGGGGTGATTCTGGAAAGGTAGGTTGAGGCCTTCAGAGCCAGGCTAACGTGTTCTTTAGATAATAAGGACCCAATGAAAATGATGGAGTATGTTTGTGAAATGGTTAAAGAAATGCTGTAATAATATTAACCTGGCAGGCAGTATTCAGTACAGATAGGAGTGGGGAAGAGTCTAGGGAGGGAGAGAGAGAGAGAGAAAGAGATTATAGTTAAGAGGCTATTATGTTCACTGTGTAATGGAGCTGAGTAGGAGGTGGGTGGAGGGGTGACAAAGGGAAGAGAAAAGTGGGGACAAATGTGAGATAAGGAAGCTCAGAGCACATACCCTACTTTTTCAGAGTGAAGAAAGAGGGCCTTGTACTAAGAATAAAGTGATAAAGTTGTGCTGGAGGCTTGAAATAAATGTGAATGATTTAGAAGAGTTGTAACTGGAATTACAATTTAAAGTCAAGGTAGAAGTGTCTGTTGGTCCGACAGTGAGTGAGCAGATCCGCACGCTGCCAACAGCAGCGAGACCCAGCTGGGTTGGCCCAGCATGACTTCCTGGTGGGTCTGGCCAGGCAGATTCTGTCTCTTTCCTGCAGTGTCTTTCTCAGCAAGGAGGGGCTGTAAGGAATGAGACTTTTCAGGTTCATTACTTTTTTACTTGATAACTATGAAAATCGGGACATCTCACCATCTCCTCTCATGACCAGCAAGACCCCTGGGGGGTAAGTGAGACACTGGCTTGTTATGATAGAGAGCCGAGTGCTGGGTGGAATTGAGGGCAGCGTGGAGTTTGTGTCCAACAACTGGACCAATCCTTCAGGTCCTAAAATTGTATTATTTGACAGTGTCCTATCTAACCCACATTTTCCAGTGAAACCTGGGTTATGTTTTTGGAATTCCTTTTGTAGCAGATGGTGTCATCCAGTGTAACCAGCCAGCAGTTACCCATCCTGTCTAGAGGGTTCTGGCAGCTTTGGGCAGGCGAGTGCTGTGAAGAGGTGAGATGGAAAGTGGGTGTGGCCATCTTTGAGAGGCCTGCTGGTGTCTGTCTCTTTGCTGCACCAGAGCTACCAGGCTGGCCACACCTGAGGGCTCAGTGTGGTGTAGTCCTGCCCTTCTTTGCACCTACTTTCTGGGCTTTGAATTGGTCTTCTGTACCGTATCCTGCTTGGGGGTGAGAAGGAAGACTGCAAAGGCTTTATTTCTCTCTGCATCTGGAGAGCTGAAAACCTTTTAAAAGGGTTTGAAAACCAGTGCTTCACCTCTTACTGATCACATCATCCAAAGGGACAAGTGGGTGCCCATTGCTATCTTCAAATGGAAGAGTTGAACAATAGTTTTGTTGTTGAACCCCAATGTCTATATTCTGTTGTGGCTGCTTATCTTGGATCTTAGTTCTAGTAATTCTGGAATTAATGGCTTCTTGGGGTCAGAAATGTTGATCATGGGTTCTCCTAATGACTGTGACCTCCCTTAGGACCAGCCTGATTTGCAGACTCTTTAAGAAACTTAATTGTTTTTTATTATGCCTACTGGTACCAAGGGGCTGAGTGATGTTGAATTTCTAGTTCACCTATTTTTTTTTTAAATTCTCACCCAAGGATATATTCACTGATTTCAGAGAAAGAGGAAGGGAGGAGAAGGAGGAGGAGGAGGAGGAGAAGGAGGAGTGGGGGAGAGAGAGAGAGAGAGAGATATGTGAGAGAGAAACATTGGTCAATTGCCTCCTCTTTGTGCCCTGAATAGAGAGCAAACCCACAACCTAGATATGTACCCTGACCAGGAATCAAAGCTGTGACCTGTCAGCTTACAGGACAGTGCTCCAACCAAATGAGCCACACTACCCAGGGTAGATTTCTAGTTCATCTTACAGGGATAAGTCCGGACTGAAACTTAGATGGTTTATGACATCCTCCAGATCACTATGTCTTTTATAGTTGTGAAGTGCCTCAGTCCCTTTCCTTCACCATGTTAACACAAATTCCATTGTAAGCAGAGGGGCAGTTATCAGGAGCTGTAGGAAACATCTTCTATAAATGTAAACCTTTCCCCCAATTCGGGGCCTTCGTCTTCAGGACTCTTATTTGGTAGCCCTCTTTTTCTTGTGATTTCTCAGTATACTATATGGTATAACTCACATAATATGTGCGGTGGGAACAGGGAGAGTGGAGCTGGCTTGAGAATGGGCTGGACCAAGAGTTTGAAGTGTCACAAGGACAGATCTTTCTTTTCTCTCTTTTTCTATGTTCATTTGATTCTCTCCTACATACTGTTTTTTCTTCATGTGGTAAAGGGAAGTTTAGACTTAAATAATCCAAGGTTAGTTACCACTTTCCCCAGAGGAAAGAGAGGACCTCTTGGTCTGGCCTTCAGTCCCCTTTCAGTATATAAACATATCAGGGAAGGACTCTCATTGGTCTGTTTGAGTAATATGATTGCTCTGGGCCAATCAAGGATCATGTGGCTAATACTTTAGTCCAGAGATCTAGGTATTTCATAAGAAGGGAGAGGAGTCAGAGGATCGTAATGGAAAGATAAGCAGCAGCCTTTACTTGGTGGAAAAAATGGCAATAGAAAGAAACATCCACCATTGTTGTTTAAGATTTTACTGTTCTCTTGCTGATTCTTTTTCTTCTAGAGGAACAGACAAAAGATACAGGATTCTGTCTAATTAAATGACTGGGGAAAGCTAACAGTTTCAAGAGTAGAATGGCTGTCCAAATATACCTTTCTCTGAATACCTTTCTCTTCCAGTCATCCACTCTGACTTTTAAACAAAATTCACTAACTTCTCTTTATGGGAAGACAGGGAAAAGATTTTCCCCCATTATATTTGATTGTCATACTCTTCTTTCTTAAGGGGATACTGCAATGAAACACGTATTGACTTCAGAGCAAAAGAATCACCCCAGGTGTCTGAATGGGAAGTTGCAGGGTTATAATCTTGCCACCATGAATAACAAGATGGAATTACCTATTTTGGTACTGCTTCCCGGTTCACTTTAACGAGGGCAAGTCCACCCTGATTTCTCTGGCCCAGTTACTTGGATTGTAGGTGGTGGAATGGTTTAGGCAGATAATAGATGAGCAATATGATGGTCCCCAAGCCAGGCTAGGCCAATGCTATCCTTATAAAGTGACTGAAGGCTTCAGGATTTGAAGGCACTAAGTTTTACTCATAATTTCTGACTTGTATTTTTTCTTTGAGTCACACCTGCTTGTCCTCCTGTATCTATAAGAAATGCAGAGTTTTAACAGTTCTCATGTTTACAGTACAGTTAAAGATGCCCACATGAGCATCACAATCAATAAAACTTATTACACCCTGCACAAAACGTTGGAAAAGACTTAATTAGAATTGGTTGTACGTTACTTTGAACAAACTTCTACTGAGATAAAGATCATGGGGAGGACAACTGACAATGATTTTGAGGGCTGGCATAAAAATGAGCACAGCTTTTACTCTTTGTATTTTTTCTTGATGGTGTGAACCTTAACATGTACGATCCCTGGGGCCGCATGGGAATGTGCCCCTCGGATCTCCAGCTGCAGAGAACACACTGGCTCATGGCCCCAGCTGCTATGCTCTGAAACCCGTCAACACCCTCTTGCCAACAGGGTGCTTCCCTGGGCTGTTCCCCACCAGCCGAGAGTGGCAGGGGTGCTAAGGAGGCCCCTCCCTGGCAGACAGTGGATCCCCTGATGGCCTTGCTGAACTTTTCTCAGAGTACATTTTAGTTTAAGACCCTTCACCTAGCCTCCTTCCCTCCCTCTCTCCTTCATCTGGGGTCATACCTGCCATAGTCTGAGGATGCTCCCAGCCTCTCCTAAGTCCTTCCCCATTTCACCTCAGTCTTTCCTTTCCTTTCCTTTCCTTTCCTTTCCTTTCCTTTCCTTTCCTTTCCTTTCCTTTCCTTTCCTTTCCTT